>NCQV01077144.1:3315-15797 GCA_002740545.1 Lophocereus schottii | reverse complement strand
AAGGAATTTTGAGTTTAAAATTCATATTTGAGTTTTATTTTAATACTTCATCTAGGATAATCAAGTTTCGATCTAAAGCATTGAAATTATTTTATTGATGTATAACCTCAACTGAATTATTTAACTGGCTAAAAATATCGATTGAATTGTCGTGGGGGAGAAAAATGTAGACCAAATACAGGAATGTCATGCTCAAGATCTGAATTTGAGCCTAGTTTAATCTTTCTTATCTAAAAATCAAGTTTCAATCCAAACTATTGAAATTATTCTAATAGTAAAAAATATTAATTGCACTATTTAAGGAGCGAAAAATATCAAGTTTTGATCCAAACAGTTGAAATTATTTTATTGGCGAGTCGACTGAATTGTTGTAGTGGCAAAAAGTCGATTAAGTTGTCATGGTGGAGATAAATGCCGATTAAATGAAAGAAATTTGAGCAAAAAATTTGGATTTGTATTTATTTTAATCTTTCCATCAGATAGTAAAGTTTTGATCCAAACTGTTGAAATCCAATTTTATGCTTAAATTTTAGCTGATCATATTATCAAAGAGGAAATCATTTTCTTCCATTGGGGGAAAATCATTTTCCTTGAAAAATAGTTTTCCATATTTTATTGTGGCAAACAACTAAAAATTGGAATCATTTCCTCCTGCCTCCAACCAAACATTACCATTGTTAGAAGAAATTTTTCAAAAAGCTCAATAAAAGTCCATTAAAAAAAAAAACATTAGCTAAGTCTATTTTAGAGGGATATCAGATTGTTCAACATAAAATTTTGTCATTTACACCTTTTTATTATCTAATGTTTGATCAAAATAAATTATTAAGTTAGGATATTAATATGTTTTTGTTTATTTTGTATGAATCTTGGAAATTTGAATGAAACAAATAAATTACTTGTTAAAAGTGAAGAAAGAAAAATGTGTTGGATAAAAAATGAAGAAAATAAGCGAAAGGGCAAGAAAAAGCCCTTGTCAGTAAACCCATGCCTATCTAGCTGTGCGGCCCAATCGGCTTACCTCAAACCAAGCCCAGTCGTCCCTCACTTATCCTCCTTCTTCACACCTAATCTAGTTTGATGTGTGCTTCCCCTATTTCAATTATTATTCGAACCTAATCTCCACATCTAGGTTCTAGCTCATTGTTTGGGTGGTATGGGTTAAAGGAGACTTGGCTAGATGAGATCAAATTTGGTTCTCTTCTTCTATTTCTTCTTTTCAATCTATGTTATTGGCTTGAACTAATAAATTGGACATGTTTATGATCTCTATTTCTCAACTTGTTTGAGAAAAATGCCAAAGTGGATCCTTCCTATTTGCTTATACCCTATAACACAAATCAATAGAGGGTACACAAAATCCCATAAGGTCAGGACAACTCACAATTCAAGGCGACTAATACCTACACAGATAAAGAGGCAAGGTCTGGTTAAAATTTCATGTATGATTGGTTCAAAATCTACATCCCTTAAGGGGGCAAATAATTTGGCTAGATAAGAGCTATAAAGGCACTGGGCCATACTCCACGAAAGGCCTAAGTGACATATTGATTGAATCAAATAAGCCATTAGGATTAGGTAGTTTTGGCTTTGAATATAAACTTAATTAGACCTAAGTCCATTGGCAGCCTTGAGATAAGTTCTATGTGCTTAGGTTGTTGAAGGAGAAGGATCTAGCCAAGATCCCCTAAATCTATAGGGAACTGGCAAGGATTTTTGTGTCTGAGTAAAAGCAAGGAATAATCTATATATAAAACGATATAGAATCCTAGTTAAATTCCTCTAAGAGAGTGGTCCTAAAATCCAATATAAAGAAGTCATGGCCAAGATCAAAATAGGTCAATTAGAATTTCATGAACTATATTGGGCACATTATTATTGTAAGATTCTCGCTAAATTGAGCATTTGAGGCTCTTGAGAAGGGGGAACCACCCTTTGAGAGTTGTTTTCCATGTAATCTTTAGATGGTGATGCAAGTTCCTTAATGTTTATAAAGATCGATACAAACTGTATAGTGTGCTGAAGCAACAACAACAATAGCAATAACAACAACACGCATAGTCATAGCAGTAGCAATATTAGTAGTAATATCATCTCCTTATCTCTCCAAATCCTAGCTTTCTATCCACTTTTTTTTTATCCATTTCTCTAATTTGTTAAGGCATGCCACCAGTGTAATTATACCCAATGGTAGGCCCTTTTACTTTGATTTCATTAATTGATTGTGATGTCAAGTGGTATTGTTGTTTTGTTATGTGAAATTTTAATGAGGATTATTCATGCAATTAAAGAGTGTTTTTTTGGTAACTCTTTTAGTCATTTTCATTGCTTTTGATTAAGAATCATTAAGAAAATAAAAGTTCACATGGTTCGATCAAGGTGTTATTCTTTTAAGTTAGATCAATTATATCATCTAGATACCTCTTATGTAAAGTTATGTGATAGGTCGCTGGCATCTAAGAAAGATGGATTGAAGTAGAAAGACACAAATTGTTGCCAAAATGATGTTACGACTATAGAGCTAATCAAAAATATATTTATCATTTACTTTGCTGAAATAGAGACATGCTCTGATATCCTTTGTTTATCCCTATCATAAAATTATCAATGTAGATGTCGTATGACTTTTTCATTAAAGCAAGTTCCTTATTAAATAAAAGTTAAATTAGTAGTAGTACTATCAACAGCAAAAGCAATAGTAACAACAATACTAGTAGTACAACAACAACATCAGCATCAACAATAACAAGAAGAAGAAAACTCAACACCTCGCTGACAACCCGCCTTCTGTAACTCTTCTCTTTCATTCCTATTCACTACCACTACAATTATCGATAAGTTCATCAGCAACGAACAATTGTCCTCATGCCATATCTATCTCTCTTAAGGTCAAAAGGATAAAAAATGAACCTAAATCCTAACCTACCAACACACCATGTCCTCTTTTCCTCTTTTGACATCTCATATCCTAGATCCACAATCAAAACTATCGGTGCGCTAGCCGTTGGAGAATTGGTCGGCCACTAATGATGACTTTCACTCCATGGTCAACATCTATGTCCTCAATCACAACAATTAGGAAATAAAAAAAGCCTAAACATAACTCCCCCCTCCTATTCTTTCTCTATCTCCTCTCACCCAATTTTCATGCCTCCTTAGCCATTGCTGGCACTTCTTAACCATTGTGAAGATCATCTAGTCCTTAACCTCCGCCTTAGCCATTGCTGGCGCTTCTTAACCATTGTGAAGATCATCTAGTCCTTAACCTCTAGCCCTTAATCTCCTCTCACTTGCTTTTCTCATCGTTGTCTTTCTCCAAGCTCATCACACAACCACTTTCTCCTTCACCTTTCTCTCTCTGATCCTCTTCTAGCACTTCCCTTACCTGAAATCCCGAGGCCTGCTTTATTTCTAATGTACATTGAATGCTCTCCTTCAGCAATATCGTGCTTGGGAATTTCAAGTGGAAAAGGCAGTGAAGGGGAAGTAACTAGCTAATCCTCCAGCAGTTGGTGGGGGTGGGGTGTTCGATGTTGGGGATAGCAAAAGAGTGAAAAGGAAGGTGATGGATTAGGGTTGGGTTTCTTTTCCTCATAGCCATCATCATAATCATTATTAGTGCTATTATTTAATAAAAAACCCATTCAAAGCGATATGCTGTTATAATAACAAAAAGATGTTGTTCTTATCGGCTTAGCCCAGTTGAGGAGCTTACCACATTAAAGACATTTAAAAATAGCCTCCTCGTGTTATAGTGGCGCCTTAAAGTTTTTATACTTGCAACCCTCGCGCATATTGTACGCGTCACCTCCATCTTGTATTGAACATAATTTCCTTTTGGTCCGTCACAAGTAGATGAACTGCATCTCTTTAATAATGTTCCACTCTTTTAATTATCAGCATGTAAAAGAATAACAGTTTGTTTATACAAATGACACAAAAAGGACACGAACAAAGTTATAGAGTGTGTTAATATAAGTGAGATATTATAAGTTTAAATTATGAAGTTACAAATCACCAACTTATGAATGGAATGTTTGTATGCATGCAAATAAGAAAAGATATTCATCAAAAAAAATAAAAATTGATACCGTTTTGGATTTATAACATTGTTATTGGAAAGGACCTAAAAATTTACATTCACATAGACAGGGGAAAAACTATAAAATATAATTCTTCATAATTTATAACCATAGGAACTTCTAGATAGATTGGCAGGAGAGATTAGAAGAGAAAGACATTATGGTGGTAGTTATGAGTGTTAATTATATAAAGCACATAGGGGACCCACTTATTTTTCAACTTTAAAGACGTTCAAACGAACAAAAAGAAACAAACAAAAGGGAAGTTATAGCTAGCAGTGTTTCCATCCAAAAAGTGGGCCCTATCATGGTTGTGATTAGAAAACATAAATTGTTGTCGGGTTCGGGCCCAAAAAACATTTATCTTAAATTCAACAGTCCCGAAAATATTTATACAAGAAGCAAGTCCCTAAAATTGTTTTACAAAACCTTGATAATCGATGTATCATTTAGTAATTTTTTCAATCAAAAGTAGAAAGAAAAAGTGGCTCTTATTGGTAAGAATTGGTTTTCTATCTTAGAGAATATTGTTAAGTTATAGCATGATCAGGATGGTGGGGGATCACCTATAGATCGTACATGAGCAACTCTAATTAGAACATGTTGTGGATCTAAATAGAATTCGATAATCATTTGAGATTATGCAATTTGTGGCTCTGAATATAGGCATTGTTGGCTTAGTTAAAACTAAGATCAGTAAAGAGGGGAGGGATGGCCCGAAAAAGGAAAATACCTTATCTGAAGGTATAAGGCCTAGTGAAGGAGGCGACAAATGCTAGGATTAGGCTAGAGAAGGAGTCGGTTACGTAAACTAGGCATGAGCTAAAGAACTAAGGCAGAACACTAGACAACTAAACACAGGAGATTGGATCAGGCTTGATACAGAACTCAAAGGATAGACTCAGATGTGTGGACTAGACTAGACAGAGAAACTAGACGTCTAGGAGGGTTTTACAGAGGTGAAAGCATAAAAGAGGAACTACTAAGTGTAGATAACCATAAAGGAAAATAATTCACATTATAAGACTTGGATTTGTGCATGCTGATAATGTCAAAAATAATGCTACTGTAAGACTAAATTTTGGTTTATATAAGAACAACGTGAGACTAGTTGAAGATAATTGTAAGCCTTATAATGTGAGACATAACCTGCATGACACACGATATGGAATGAGGTTGAAGCTTGGTGTTAACTTTGGATAGCATCATGGTTCAAAAACGTAAAGAAAACCATAATCAACAATGTTGGAAAAGAATTTATAAAAAGGTGATAGACCAATAAGAATATGAGTAGTCAATTTTTTTATTACAGAAATGGTAGTAAGAATGGCATTCTGCCAAAAAGTGTCAAGCATGAGCATTGTGCAAGTCATATCCACTATGTGACATTGCTATCTTTCAGCAACACCATTTTGTTATTGAGTATGATGGGATATTTTTGAGAATAGATTCCTCGTTTGACCAAGAAAGTGACGAATGGATTTTTACCATATTCATTACCACTACCATTTTGCAAGTAAGCAATCTTAGCTTAGAAACGATTTCCAGCAAATTTTTGAAATTGACATGATATAACTAACAATAATGAGAGTAATCATAAACAAATAGAATACAATCCTTATAACCATTTGTGGAATGAGAAGAAGATTGCCATAAAGCACTATGACTAAAGCATAAAGGTCTATTAGAACAATGCTTAACCGTTAAAAATGACAATCTAGTACATTTGCCTAAACAACATGAGACATAATCATTAATAAATTTAGTGGTCTTAACAATAGGCTCATTCGAATGTAAAAAATCTAAAATCTCAAAGCTCATATGACCTAGCATGAAACGCTAAATATTGAAGACTAATGAATAGTTAAAAAACCATTAGGTGCGGTTTAATTGAAACCATTGGAATGTAAAAAATCTAAATCTCAAAGCTCATATGAACGGTTAAGAAACTAATAGAATGTAAAAAATCTAAAATTGCCACCACTTCCAACTCGAAGGAGAATGATCGCCATTTTCTTGTCTTCAGTTGAAACATAAAAGGCATCAGAAATAACTTTGCAATTATTATAACAACATAAAGGTTTAATTGAAACTAAATTATGTTCTGGCTAAGGTGCATGAAGAACGTAATATAATTTCAATGTCTTAGTAAGAGTACATAAAATGTTTAAGTGAGTAATGTAATCGTACTATTTCTGCTAAATCATTTGTTAAAGGAAATTATAGATTTTCGTATGAACATATGCCTAGAGTTATATTGCTGATTTATGGTAAAAGAAACTAAGTTTATAGTGCTAAAATGTTAAAAAGATTGCGATCTAAAAGTGTATGATTCAAATGCTAAAAGTATATGCTCACATGTGCAGATCTAAACACCAAATGAAGGAAACCAAATCAAAGTGCACTAATGCTTATTCCCTTCAATGTAAAAGGAAAGTAACTATTTGCTTTTCTAATGTATTCATAGCCAAAAAGCCGAATATCCTATGAATTACATGTATATTCACCCGGATAAAAAATTAGTCATTTTCGGTAATTATTGGCAAGCTATCATTTGATTTGCTTATTATGCCAAATGGTGCAACTCTTAGGCATTGTATATGCTATATGTTTGGGCTTAGTTATATGTGCAAATAAATGTTAGTGAATGGGTCGATTGCCTAACCAAAAAATTATGTGTTATAAAGCTCAAAGTTATGATTAAATATCAAAGATTTCTTACATATGTCAGCTTTGAAATCTCATTTATTGCTCATCTTTTACGTACACATGGGTAACGTACAAGCTCATGCTAAGATCTTGATTGGCCTCATAAATGCAATCTGTTTTGGGATGGATATTTTTAGTGAAGTTCACTTCTTCTTGAAAGAGAGAAATTTCATTCAAGATATCAAATCATAGAAGGATCTCTCCCTAATAGATAATTCATTTTAATTCAGGGAACACATGAAAAGAGCATTTCTTCACCTTTCTGTCCAGAAATCCGATTAGGGGTGGAGGGATTAGGGTGTATCCCTTTGTCTCATTAATGCTTTCGAAGTTTCTCCTCTTAGATTTTTAGGGAAAGCTTCTAGGAGAAATCTTGTATCCTGGGTCAAAGAAGTGAGCAAAGCAGTTCACTTTATGAGAGAAGTAGGTATTCTCAAATTCATTCCTAGTTTGTAAGTATATAACCCATGTTCATCATCATAGCATTGCCCTCCTTATTTGTGTAGGGATTGAAGTCGAATAGGACTTCATCATTAGATTCATCATGGCACACTTATCATTTACAATGCCCAAAATCTCTATGTCGCCATTGTCATACTTAATCTTCAAGCTACAACTTTCTTTTCAATTATTGTGATCATATGATTGACTGTATTTACAATAGCCCCTTTAACTGCCCACTTGGCCATTTGATGAAGTTTGAAGGGCACTGGTTTTTGGTTATGTAGCCAAAGATGACCATTTGTGAGGCTAAAAGTAGCTCGATATCGATGACTTAGAAAGCTACTTTCCTTTTGATCCATCTAATAGGCAATAGTCCCTAATACTATTCTATAGGTGATATCATAGCTGTGTAATTCTTGTGTTGAAGATGCTATGTCTTCTTTACTTATACCCAACTTCTTTGCTATTCTAAATGGTCATATTTTGACCAATGATTAATTGTCAACTAGATTCATAGGCGTAGACTTATTTTTGCAATGGTGAGAAATAGAGCTTTGTTGTTTTTTTTATCCCTTTAGGCAGAAGCCCTAAATCATCGGAGGTGATGGTTAATGGGAACCTCATAGTTGTAATGAAATCAACTACCTCTTCAGGGGTGGTTTGGATATATAATGCTTAATGGATTAGCATGAATACCAAGTTTACAA
The DNA here is from genome assembly GCA_002740545.1 of Lophocereus schottii. Lineage (NCBI taxonomy): Eukaryota > Viridiplantae > Streptophyta > Magnoliopsida > Caryophyllales > Cactaceae > Lophocereus > Lophocereus schottii. Next base: position 7,855 of record NCQV01077144.1, on the reverse strand, counting down.
CATTTGGAATGGGTAGAGTACCATCACCAAGCATGTCTTGTATTACATGCTTTAAAGCTGGATAACGGTAGGTGGGATGCCTTTTTCCTCCGTGGTAGTAACAATAGGCATTGATGTCATATCTACTGTCTCTTTTCTCTTCAGGTACATTGGGTTATCTCTCAAGCATTCTCAAGACATCATGGGCCTTCAGTCTAAGTTAGTAGATGAAAACCCAATAATTATGGTAGGACTTTGACATTTCTATCACATTGATCTCATTATTCGCTCTGGTATTAGAGGTGGTAGTTGTTTTCTTATCCCTGAATGAATTTTTGTTTTTTCATAGATAAGTACTCTTTTGGCTTTTTAGTACCTCTTCTTCTACCAACATCCTGGAACCGTGTAGCTACATGAATGTATTTAAAGATTGGAACATGATATGTTGATTATAGCTTGGCCCAAAATGAGGCAAACAATCTTGCAAACCTAATCTCTTTTGTTCGAACGATTAAGAACCAAAGAGGCTTTAACTATCCACTTAGTGAGGAAGTCTGGGAAGCTTTCCTTCTCTTCTTCCTTTAGTAGCTCTACTTCATAGAATGTGGTAGGAAACATTGTATTACAAGAGTTTAATGCTAAGAATTCTTTAGTTACTACCTCCTAAATACATGTTGTGGATCGAGAGAGTTAAACCAACTACTGACTCTTTCCCCTAGAGCAAGGAAATATTTAAGGGAAGCGGTCCTTAGTGATGCTCTTTAAGATTATAAGATAGACAAAATTCTTCACATAGAGTAAGGATTGGGCAGCTCGATGAACTTTAAATTTTCAGCAAGGGAAAACTTGGCAAGTAGTTTTCATTTCGCGGTAGGCGCAAGAAAGGTACAGTCTGAGAATTAATATCCAAATAGTTGAAAACTTATTAATAGTGGTTCCAATTTCTTAATTCTTTGGTCCATTAAAGATGGATTAATATCACATCTTGAGTGCATAAAGTGTGTATCATCCTATTTTTAGTCCTTGCATTCATGCCAATGTTGGTTTTCATCCAAGTCATTTATGAGTTTTTGTTGCTAATAAAGTTCAGTCTCAAATCGACTTTCGATTTAGGTCAACATGTTGGCCATGAGGGTTGCTATTCATATGTGGCATTAATCTCTTCTCATGATGGTTATTGTTTTAAATCTCCATTTTCATCCCTAGTGTCATACGTTTCACTTTTGAAAATTGTTGATGACATCCTTACTAAGTAACCTTGATGGTTTCTTCTCTAAGGGCCTATTTTACCTTTCTAAGTCGCCAAATTCGAGATTTTAAATGGAAGGATTTTATTTTTTTAAAAAAGAAGAAAATAAGAAAATAGTTGCCATGAAAGACACTGGTTTTTTTTTTCCTTTGAAAGAAGAAACGAAAAGATACAAAGAATGGAGCTACAAACCAGACCTCAAGACAATCGACTTGATATCAGTTGCAATCTCGATGGGCCCAAAACCATTTAGGCTACAAAGGATACAATGTGGCATTAGCTACCCTGCCACTTGTCACCATTTAGCCTAGCTGATGTGAAGGGCACCACTGCTAGGATGCATCTACATCCCTTTAGTGTCACAATGGTAGGCTCCAGCCACTGTAGTGGTCGCGAAGGGGTCTCATCATTGGATCATTCGTTGACTTCTATTTAAGGTTATAAAGTTGTTAGATATGAACTTCTTGTTAAAAACAGACTCTCTTGACTCAATGAAAATAGAGTAAAATGATATAATCAAGGCATGTGGCATATCTTCAAGCAATCCCACGCATGAAATATGATCATAAAACTTATGTTCGACATATAGCAAAGTCAGAAATGCTTGACTAGGACAGGTGACACTCTTTGAATCCCCAAAATGGTTTGCTTTGGAGAGTTGCATGGGGTTCTCCATCAAGGTAGCGCCATAATCGAATGGAAGGGCATAACTACAATTTAGAGTCCAACATATGTTCGTGAGTAAAAAGACAATTTGAAGGGCATGCTCTACTAGGGACACTCAACAAAAAAAAGTTATTCATTAATTGTACCACCCCCAGCTCCTAGAGCCAGGAGCGTTATGTTTTCTTAACTTTCTATTTAAATTTCGGGTGACACAGGTAGAGTTTCTCGTAAAAACTGACTGTTTCCGAGCTAAAAGCCTTACAATAAACCCCTGCAGATCAATGGAAGTGTAAAATATTTTAAAAGAAGCTCAATGGCTACACGCCGGAGTTCATAACTTAACGAGCAACTCACCCGGAGTACATCAAATAGAATAGTTCATTAATACAGGAAACGTGAAAGATACAACTCAACGGTTCATACAACCGGAGTACTGGGGTTTACATTCCAAAACATAGCTGATTTCAACTAAAAAGACAACTAGCTAATAAGATGGTTGGCACACATGGCCGTACCGAGCGACTCCTAAACTGAATATACTACATGAAATAGAATACTTGTTTTCAAACATTTACAATTCTAGGAATACATTGCATAACTTCATTAAACACGTAAAATCCCCTCAAATGGGCACACGTAACACCTTGCAAGTAAGAATGGATTCCATTTTGACATAAGTGACTTGGCTCCCACTTGTCGTAATGCAGACCTGGGGAAAAGGGGAAAAGAATAATGGATGAGCAACCACATGCTCAATGAGTATTCCTCAACCCCTTAAAACCAAAACCGTTGCAGGCAATAATACTCATAATAGTCATATATCATGTATTCATACTTTACTATCATATTAGGCATTCTTAAATGCTCAAGGAATGATTACCATCCATGAACTTCATTTTTAGCCATTCAAACTCATCTTTAAGGCCCTGAGTGGCTGAATTCCTTAACTAACAAGCACTTAAGCACATACGCAAACATCGAGGGCTAAACATAGGGATCTTTCTTTTTCATAAATAGAACTTCTTAGCATTCCATTCAAACTATGCATGAAACCTCATTCATATGATGTGCATATAAGGTTATATCTTTTCATAATCATACTTTTGTTGGCATTTCATTCATATGATATGCATAAGACACAGACATTTCAAGTCTCAATCAAATCTCATTCATAAGGCATGTATGAAATATGCTCGTAGGCTTTCCTGTTCATAATCGTATTTTGTTTAGCATCTCATTCATAAGTTACACCTGGAATATGCACATAATGGTTTATTTTCATCAGCATACTTTAATGAGATCTCATTCACATGATATGCACAAGTCATGCACTGGAAGCTTTTTTTCTTTTTACTGAAAACACTTCATTTTGCCTCTTGAGGCACATAAAAACTCTTTTATTAGCCTCTTGAGGCGCATATTCTTTAAAAGAAATCTTTTTCATAGCGGTTGTATACTAACCCTTATAAGCTTTTCACATTTCACTCACCTGGCCTCTCAATGGCCCATAAAAACTTTCTTTCTGAAATACTTGAATTGTCGTAATGCCGATTGCTTTTCTTCACTTATTGGCAAAATACATCTCGTATAAGATCATTACAGGGTGCTGATTGGATGAGATCTATTCTCAACCCCATAGTGAGACCTAACGCTCATACTTAAGCTCTTACTCCTGGGATGGCTACATATAACATATCGGATCATCACCCTCATTAGGGTCTTTTGGGGTTTCCTAGTACTAGGACTTATCCCCTAGGCTAACATCATTCATATCATATTATCTGAAGCATATTATCTTAGCCAATTTAAAGCGTATAGGCCATAACAGCTAATACGTTTGCTGCCTCTCACAGTGAAATCCTTTGTCATACAACTCATGCCTTTGTAAAACTCTTTAGGGATTCCCCCGTTCAAGCGAGTTCACTCCCAAAACTGTATCCATTTAGTTAAAATAGGCCATTATGCACTAATAATTATGGCTACTATCGTTTCGAAATATGAAATCCTTCTTTTTCAAAACTCACCGTTATGCATATAATCAAACTTAATGACGTAGAAAGGGTAGGGGTGCATATGTACACATTCAAACACTTCATAATTCAACCTAGCAATATGAGCCACACATGGCCTCACAATCCACACGATTGTAGTTAATCACAACTCAAACTGCTTCCTCATATAGCAACCGACCACAGGCAATCTCAAACCACTCGTAGTTCTACCTCAAACCATCCGACTATCATCTCGGTTTTTAATTCAATATTCATAACATACTATGATGAAAACTTATAATGAGACGTGTAATAGGGTTTATACACTTACCTGGGCAAGCAGCACCATCCAACGTTGCGTTACCGCAAGCATACATATATATAACCACATTCGCGTATACATTTATAATGCCTTAATAGGAATTAGCACTTAATGAACCAACTAAACTACTCAAACATGAATCTTATCGCATTTGAGGTGTTCATTTATTATTTTGAAGTCATGGTTCCAAGCATACTCGTTTCTTTCGAAGCTATTAATCGAGCATGAATTGACTAAGTGTACATGTATCGATTCTAAACATTCATGTTTCACTTCAAATTTATTAAACGAATCTAAATTAACTATGCATACATATATCGATTCTAAACATTC
>NCQV01077119.1:0-10206 GCA_002740545.1 Lophocereus schottii | reverse complement strand
CCGAACCGAAAATCATTTTGGTTCGAGTACCCAATTCATGAAAACCTCTTCTGTAGATTACTGGACTATACTACTGTCTTTGTTTTTAGGTTGAAGAAAGACCCAATTTTTGAAGAGTTCATTGATTATCAATGATTATGAATTATTAGCCCATGAATCATGATGATGATCAATTCAGGTGAGAATGAATTTTAATGATCATCGGCTCTTGGCCCTTGGGCTTTTAATTATGACATGGTGATTGGTTTGGTTTAGTCATTTCAGATGGATTAGAAAGGAGTCTTGTATGAGTAAAATCAATAGTATTTAATTTGTCATAATGTAATCAATTAATTCAACTCGTTACTTATTCAAACTTATATTGGCCGCTGAATTTAAAATAACGATAAGGATTGATTAAGAGGAATTTGAATTGATCCCAATTTAATATATTTACACAAAAAACGGAAATGATTAGAGATAAGACACTGTGCGAATGGCTCGTATCTGTGTAATTTAACCTACCTATTCAATTGACTCATACCTATATTTGATTCTAAATTTGAAATTTACCGTAATTAATTTAGGGAAATCCAAGCCGATGCGATCTGAATTGAATGTACTTGTATAGATTGCGAGATTAAAAGCCGTGAGGGATAAATAAATGAAATTTACTCGTAGCTAACCCACAATCTAATTGATCAAGAGCCGTACTTTAAGTAGATAGCTCTAAAATAATAATGACTTGACAAAAGTAGTCTCTAACACGCATACCTAATAGCAACAAGCGCTCCAAAATAATAAAGTTACATATTGCTTATCCAAGAAAAAGCAACATTTTACGTTTATTCCGTTATATAGAATTTTAATATTTAATTTTCATGAGTGAATGTTGAATTCCCACATTGTCAATATGCTATTCTATTTTCATTAATGTAAAAGACAAGGAAGTTACATATTCTCATTTGTGGTTAGACCAACCAAATATGTCAATTGAATTCGGGTTCAGGTGTGTTTCTGTTCAAATCGATCAATTTCGGGTCAACTTTAGTTTGTGTTAAGCTCTGTTAGGGTTATATATGGGTCGGTCAATTTTAGTTTGGGTTTAGGTAAGTTTCGGGTTGATTTAAGTTCGGGTCGACTTTAGACGAATCAAGTTCAGGTCAACTTCGGGTGGAACTCGTTCAAATCTGTTTGGGCACGAGTTAGGTCAAAGTGGATTTGGGTGTGTTTCAATTATGAGTTCGGGTCAATTATGAGTCAGGTAGAAACTGAATTGGCTTCAATTTCAATTCGTATGCCTTGAGCCGACCTTGATTTCAAATTGGGTACATCTATGCATAGTCTCTTACATGAGATGGTTACCCACAGTTCACAAAGCCCAATGCCTTGAAAGATTGTTTCTAATTAGTATGCATTACTATTAATTATGCACGGAGTGTGGCGTTAGGGGCGTTCAAAACAATCCGAAACCAATGAGCTGAACCAAAAAACCTAGACCAAACTCGAAAATTTTTGTTTAAAAAAAAATTCCAGAACTCTCGTTGCATGGATGATGCGTAGAAGAGTGAAAGAGAGACATGTGAAAGATGAGATGGAAGTCATGCGATCTTAAGTTTATAGTGTACCTCTAATCAAGTAAAACAATTTTCATTTATAAGCTATCTATACTCCATTGAACAATTCCCATAGGCTACTAAGTTTGTGAAGTTGATAGTACACTTCCACTAATTGAGTAAATTATAATAGTTGTAATTGGGTAACAAAATATTGGGCCCAATGGCACGCTTGGCAAAACGACAAAAAAAAATGTGGAACCAAAAAAAAGTGAAAACATAATTCAGATTATTAAGTAGACAAAAACCCGAACCGATACTTTTGGACGCTCGAAATTTGGGTGTCCAAAGATTTTGGCTTGGGGGATGGTTAAGCAGAAATTGTGGTTACCCGAACCGAAAATCATTTTGGTTCGAGTACCCAATTCATGAAAACCTCTTCTGTGGACTACCGGACTATGCTGCTGTCTTTGTTTTTAGGTGAAGAAAAACCTAATTTTTGAAGGGTTCATTGATTATCAATGATTATGAATTATTAGCCCATGAATCATAATGATGATCAATTCAAGTAAGAATGAATTTTTGTGATCATGGGCTGATGGCCCTGAGGCTTCTAATTATGACATGGTGATTGGTTTGGTTTAGTCATTTCAGATGAATTAGAAAGGAGGGTTGCATAAGTAAAATCAATTGCATTTAATTTGTAATAATTTAATCAATTAATTCAACTTGTCACTTATTCAAACTTATATTTGCCGCTAAATTTAAAATAATGATAAGGATTGATTAAGAGGAATTTGAATTGATCCCAATTTAATATATTTGCAACAAAACAGAAATGATTAGAGATAAGACACTGTGCGAATGGCTTGTATCTGTGTAATTTAACCTACCTATTCAATTGACTCATACCGATATTTGATTCTAAATTGAAATATACCATAATTAATTCAGAGAAATCCAAGCTGATACGATCCGAATTGAATGCACTTGCATAGATTGAGAGATCAAAAGCCGTAAGGGATAAATAAGAGAAATTCACTCGTACCTAACCCACATTCTAATTGATCAAGAGCCATACTTTAAGTAGATAGCTCCAAAATAATAATAACTTGACAAAAGTAGTCTCCAACAGGCATACCTAATAGCAACAAGCGCTAGATCGGATAATGCACAACACAAAACCGTAGCAGTCCCTTGGCATACCAAACCTTAAAGAGCAGGAAAAACGTAATCTATCGATGATATGCAACACAAAACTTGTAGGGTCAAAATGTGTTCTTATTAGATTTTATGTGAAAATTCACATAAGAAATTGATGACTGATACTCGATTTGTTTTGATTCGGACAATCTAGACAAGACCGAATTCGAATCAAAATTGAACTTAAGCAATAAAAATACGAAACTAATTAAAAATTTGGATCAACAAATTATGACGGTAATCAATATGTGCCAGTTCCCTTTGACAATAAATTTTTACGTATAGACTTTGGAGATCTCTGGTTCATTGCTTTATTTGCTAAGTCTTTCAAGATATCTACTTTATTGCTTCATAGATTGATTCATTGACACCAAAAAAAAAAAAAGGTTGATTCAGGATCACACCCTACATCATCGACTTCAGAAATGGCACCATCCAGAGGGACACCACCAAACATCCCCCCTTTTTCCCACCCCCAAATGACACCGCTGTCCAATCTAAAGACAACACCATCAACATCCCTTCCCATGCCCACCATCTCCAGGCCCGGGTGTTTCTCCTGGCCCAGCCCGACTCGAATCGAAGGATGCCTATCCTGGTGTACTTCCATGGCGGCGCGTTCTGCATTGGCTCAACCTTCGCTAAAGGTGACACTGATTACATGGCCAAGGTGGTCGGCAAAGCTCGCATCATCGCCCTCTCCTTAAACCACATAGTCTACCCCGATGGCAACGTTTCGGATTCGTACGACGATGCTTGGGCCTTCCTCAAATGGGTCGCCGGGCACAGAGTTGAGGCTCATTTGCCCGGATCCGACTCATGGCTAGCCCGCTATGGAGACCTTGACCGGGTGTTCGTGGGGGGTGATAGCGCAGGTGGTAACATTGCCCATCGCATGGCTATTCTGGCAGGGTTGGACCAGCTGCCCGGGTCTATCAGGCTAGCCAGGGCGTTCCTCGCTATGCCGTACTTCCTTGGCTCGAACCGGGTCGGATTGGAGCTCGAGACAATAATCAATTCGAGTAATTTTAAGATATGGGACTATGTTTGTGGAAACTGTACGGCCGGTGTGGATAACCCGTATATCAATCCGGGTGGCCCAGGGGCTCCGAGCCTTCGTGGGCTTGGATGCGGGAAGATGATGGTATACATAGCACAGTAGGATGAGCTACGTGAGAGAGATGTATGGTATTATCAGCAGGTTAAGGAGAGCGGGTGGCCGGGTCGGGTTGAATTGGTTGAGGCTAAAAGAGAAAACCACTTCTTCCATGTTCTGCATCCTAATAGCACGAATACTGAAACGTTAATCCGGGATGTGGCAACGTTTTGAATGCTTAATGTTGATTTGCACGGTGCCTGTAAGTTAGTGTATGTTGGGACTCAGAAATTATGCCTTCGGAAGATTTCGAAAGGATCACTTAAAAGAAGGAAAAAGCTAAAAACAAAAGAGTGATGCAGCAAGTCCATTACTAGGCTAAAAAGGGGATCAAAAAAATATCGAGCAGCAAGTTGAAGTTATTTTAAAGTTACACATTGCTTATCCAAGAAAAAGTAACATTATATGTTTATTCTGTCATATAGAATTTTAATATTTAATTTTCATGAGTGAATGTTGAATTCCCACGTTGTCAATATGTTATTCTATTTTCATTAATGTAAAAGACAAGGAAGTTACATATTCTCATTTGTGGTTAGACCAACCAAATAGGTCAATCGAGTTCAGTTTCAGGTATGTTTCAGTTCGGATCGATCAATTTTGGGTCAACTTCAGTTTGTTTAAGTTCAGTTAGGGTTATATATGGGTCGGTCAATTTTAGTTTGGGTTCAGGCAAGTTTCGGGTTGACTCAAGTTCGGGTCAACTTCAGATGAATCAAGTTCAGGTAAACTTCGAGTGAAACTCGTTCAAACCTGTGTGGGTACGGGCCAGGTCAAAGTGGATTTGGCTGTGTTTCAATTATGAGTTTCGGCCAACTATGAGTCGAGTACAAACTGAATCGGCTTAAATTTCAATTCGTTTACCTTTGAGAGGACCTAGATTTCGAATTCGGTAAATGTATGTGTGGTCTCTTTCATGCGACAGTTACCCACAATTCACAATGCCCAATGTCTTGAAAGATTGCTTCTAACTAGTATGCATCACTATCAGTTATGTACGGAGTGTGGCGTTAGGGGTGTTCAAAACAATTCGAAAGCAATGAGCCGAACCAAAAAACCTAGACCAAACTCGAAAACTTTTGTTTAAAAAAAAAATTCCAAAACTCTCGTTGCATGGATGATGTGCAGAAGAGTGGAAGAGAGACACATGAAAGATTAGATGGAAGTCCTGCGATCTTAAGTTTACAGTGTACTTGTAATCAAGTAAAAGAATTTTCATTAATAAGCTATTTATGCTCTATTGGACAATTTCCATAGGCTACTAAGTTTGTGAAGTTGATAGTACACTTCCACCAATTGAGTAAATTATAATAGTTGCAATTGGGTAAGAAAATATTGGGTCCAATGGAACACTAGGCAAAACGACAAAAAAAAAGGTGGAAACAAAGAAAAAATGTGAAAACATAACTCAGATTATTAAGTAGACAAAAACCCGAGCCGAAACTTTTGGACGCTCGAAATTTGGGTGTCCAAAAATTTTGGCTCGGGAGAAGGTTGAGTAGAAATTATGGTTACCCGAACTAAAAATCATTCTGGTTCAAGTACCCAATTCATGAAAACCTCTCTTGTAGCCTATACTACTGTCTTTGTTTTTAGGTTGAAGAAAAGCCCAATTTTTGAAGGGTTCATTGATTATCAATGATCATGAATTATTAGCCGATGAATCATGGTGATGATCAATTCAAGTGAGAATGAATATTTATGATCATGGGCTCATAGTCGTTGGGCTTCGAATTATGACATGGTGATTGGTTTGGTTTGGTTTAGTCATTTCAGATGGATTAGAAAGGAGAGTTGCATGAGTAAAATTAATTGTATTTGATTTGTAATAATATAATCAATTAATTCAATTTGTTACTTATTCAAACTTATATTTGCCACTAAATTTAAAATAATGATAAGAATTGATTAAGAGGAATTAGAATTGATCCCAATTTATTATATTTACAAAAAAAAAATGGAAATGATTAGAGATAAGGCAATGTGCGAATGGCTCGTATCTGTGTAATTTAACCTACCTATTCAATTGACTCATACCTATATTTGATTCTAAATTTGAAATATACCCTAATGAATTTAGAGAAATCCAAGCCGATACGATCCGAATTGAATGTACTTGTATAGATTAAGAGATCAAAAGCCGTGAGGGATAAATAAGTGAAATTTACTCGTACCTAACCCACAATCTAATTGATCAAGAGCCGTACTTTAAGTAGATAGCTCCAAAATAATAATAACTTGATGAAAGTAGTCTCCAACACACATACCTAATGGCAACAACAGCTAGATCGGATAATGCACAACACAAAACCGCAGCTCTCCCTCGGCATACCAAACCTAAAAGAGCAGAAAAAACGTAACCTATCGATGATATGCAACACAAACCTTGGAGGGTCAAAATTTATTTTTATTAGATTTTATGCGAAAATTCACATAAGAAATTGATGACTGATACTCGATTTTTTTGGATTCGGACAACCTAGATAAGACCGAATTCGAATCAAAATTGAACTTAAGCAATAAACATATGAAACTAATTTAAAATTTGGACAAACAAATTATGACCGTAATCAATATTTGCCAGTTCCCTTTAGTACTAAATTTTTATGTACGGACTTTGGAGATCTCTAGCTCATTGCTTTATTCACTAAGTCTTTCAAGATATCTAGTTTATTGCCTTATAGATTGATTCGTTGACATCGAAAAAAAAAGGTTGATTCGCTGTATTTTAGCCTGCAGATTTATTTGTCGTAACTCCTAAAAAAAAAGGTTGATTCGATGTATTTTTGCCTTGAGAAATAATGGTTGCATGACTATATAGACAAATATGCATATATATATATATTTAAGCGTCTATCCTTCTGATTTGTCTTATCTCTTATCTGCCCTAATCTCATCATTTGTCACTTTTATTAAAATGCCATCAATAGCAAATCTCCTCTCACTCTCTCTACTTTCCATTCTGCCTCTTTTCTCCTCTTCATCTCAACTCCAGCAAGACCCCATCAGGATCACACCCTACATCATCGACTTCAGAAATGGCACCATCCAGACCCATTTGAGGCCCATTTGCTCGGATCTGACCCATGGCTAGCCCGCTATAGAGACCTTGGTGGGGTGTTCGTGGTGGGTGATAGCGTAGGTGGTAACATTGCCCATCGCATGGCTATTCTAGCAGGGTTGGACCAACTGCCCTGGTCTATTAGGCTAACCGGCACGATCCTCGCTATGTCGTAAATCCTTGGCTCGAACCGGGTCGGATTGGAGCCCGAGACAATAACCACGTCGAGTAGTTTTAAGATATGGGCTTATGTATGTCGAAACTACACGGCCGGTGTGGATGACCCGCATATCAATCTGGGTGGCCCAGGGGCTCCAAGCCTTCATGGGCTTGGATGTGGAAGGATGGTGCTATACATAGCACAGCAGGATGAGCTGCGTGAGAGAGATGCATGGTATTATCAATAGGTTAGGGAAAGCGGGTGGCCGGGTCGGGTTGAATTGGTTGAGGGTAAAGGAGAAAACCACGTCTTCCATATTCTGTGTCCCAATAGCTTGAATACTAAAGTGTTAATCCGGGATGTGGCAAAGTTTTTGAATGCTTAATATTGATTTGCACGGTGCCTGTAAGTTAGTGTATGTTGGGACTCAGAAATTATATCTTCGGAAGATTTCGAAAAGATCACTTAAAAGAAGGAAAAAGGTAAAAACAAAAGAGTGATGTAGTAAGTCCATTACTAGGCTAAAAAGGGGAATCAAAAGAATGTCGAGGACCAAGTTGAAGTTATTTTAAAGTTACATATTGCTTATCCAAGAAAAAGCAGCATTGTATATGTTTGTTCTATCATATAAAATTTCAATATTTAATTTTCATGAGTGAATGTTGAATTCCCACATTGTCAATATGTTATTCTATTCTCATTAATGTAAAAGACAAGGAAGTTACATATTCTCATTTGTGGCTAGACCAACCACATAGGTCAATCGATTTTGGGTTCAGGTATGTTTCAGTTCGAATCGATCAATTTCGGGTCAACTTCAGTTCGTGTTAAGCTCTGTTAGGGTTATTTATGGGTCGATCAATTTTAGTTTGGGTTTAGGTAAGCTTGGGGTTGATTTAAGTCGGGTCAACTTTAGATGAATCAAGTTCAGGTCAACTTTGGGTGAAACTCGTTCAAATCTGTTTGGGTACGGGTCAGGTCAAAGTGGATTTGGGTGTATTTCAATTATGAGTTCGGGTCAATTATAGGTCGGGTAGACACTGAATCAGCTTAAATTTCAATTCGTTTACCTCAAGCCAACCTAGATTTCGAATTGGGTAAATCTATGTGTAGTCTCTTACACGAGATAGTTACCCACAGTTCACAAAGCCCAATGCCTTAAAAGATTGTTTCTAATTAGTATGCATTACTATCAATTATGCGAGGAGTGTGGCGTTAGGGGTGTTCAAAACAATCCGAAACCAATGAGTCGAACCAAAAAACCTAGAGCAAACTCGAAAACTTTTGTTTAAAAAAAATATTCCAAAACTCTCGTTGCATGGATGATGCATAGAAGAGTGAAAGAGAGACATGTGAAAGACTAGATGGAAGTCATGCGATCTTAAGTTTACAGTGTACCTCTAATCAAGTAAAAGAATTTTCATTAATAAGCTATCTATGCTCCATTGAACAATTTCCATAGGCTACTAAGTTTGTGAAGTTGATAGTACACTTCCACCAATTGAGTAAATTATAATAGTTGTAATTGGGTACGAAAATGTTGGGCCCAATGGCAAGCTTGGAAAACCGACAAAAAAAGAAACAAAAAAAAGTGAAAAACACAATTCAGATTATTAAGTAGACAAAAACCCAAACCGAAACTTTTGGACGCTCGAAATTTGGGTGTCCAAAAATTTTGGCTGGGGGGATGGTTAAGCAGAAATTGTGGTTAACCGAACCGAAAATCATTTTGGTTCGAGTACCCAATTCATGAAAACCTCTTCTGTGGATTACTGGACTATACTACTGTCTTTGTTTTTAGGTTGAAGAAAAACCCAATTTTTGAAGGGTTCATTAATTATCAATGATTATGAATTATTAGCCGATGAATCATGATGATGATCAATTCAAGTGAGAACGCATTTTTATGGTCATGGGCTCATGGCCCTTCAGCTTCTAATTATGACATGGTGATTGGTTTGGTTTAGTCATTTCAGATGGATTAGAAAGGAGAGTTGCATAAGTAAAATCAATTGTATTTAATTTGTAATAATTTAATCAATTAATTCAACTTGTTGCTTATTCAAACTTATATTTGGCACTAAATTTAAAATAATGATAAGGATTGATTAAGAGGAATTTGAATTGATCCCAATTTAATATATTTGCACAAAAACGGAAATGATTAGAGATAAGACACTGTGCGAATGGCTCTTATCTGTGTAATTTAACCTACCTATTCAATTGACTCATACCTATATTTGATTCTAAATTTGAAATATAGCATAATTAATTTAGAGAAATCCAAGCCGATACGATCCGAATTGAATGTACTTGCATAGATTGAGAGATCAAATGCCGTGAGGGATAAATAAGCGAAATTCACTCATACCTAACCCACAATCTAATTGATCAAGAGCCATACTTTAAGTAGATAGCTGCAAAATAATATCAACTTGACAAAAGTAGTCTCCAATAGGCATACCTAATTGCAACAAGCGCTAGATCGGATAATGCACAACACAAAATCGTAGTAGTTCCTCGGCATGCCGAACCTAAAAGAGCAGAAAATACATAATCTAGCGATGATATGCAACGCAAAATGTGTAGGGTCAAAATTTATTTTTATTAGATTTTATGCGAAAATTCACATAAGAAATTGATGACAACTACTCGATTTTGTTTTATTCGGACAATCTAGACTAGACCAAATTCGAATCAAAATTGAACACAAGCAATAAAAATATGAAACTAATTTAAAATTTGGACAAACAAATTATGACCGTAATCAATATGTGCCAGTTCCCTTTAATACTAAATTTTTATGTACAGACTTTAGAGATCTCTGGTTCATTGCTTTATTCGCTAAGTCTTTCAAGATATCTAGTTTGATTGATTCGTTGGCACCAAAAAAAAAAGGTTGATTCACTATATTTTAGCCTGGAGATTGATTCATCGTAACTCCCGTAAAAAAATGTTGATTCGTTGTATTTTTGCTTAGAGAAATAATGGTTACATGACTATTTATAGATATATACATATATATTTAATCGTCTTTCCTTCTAATTTCTCTTACCTCTTATCTGCCCAAATCTCATCATTTGTCACTTTC
>NCQV01077101.1:6177-20531 GCA_002740545.1 Lophocereus schottii | reverse complement strand
ACACATGCACACACTGAAATATACAAATAAGGGGCTACTCAAGTAGGATGAGCTTCTCTTCAGGATTAGTAGGATGATGCACTCATAGCCCTTGGATATGGATTGATAGATGACATTCAATAAAGGTGTGGTTTTTGCTTTTCACTCTCTCTTTTTTCCTTAGAATCTCTTATAGCTTTCTCTTTCCACTCTCTAGCTTCTCATTCTCAGTTTCTTCTCCTCTCGTTCATGCTTTTGTAACTTTTTGATTAAGATTTTATGTTGTTCAAATCTTGTAGGATTTGCTTTATGAGGTGAATTTAGTTCTGACGATTCATGATCGCTACTTATGGTTGGGAATTTGCTGTGAGTTGTTCGAGTTTTTTTTCTTTCATTAGGGGTTGAGCTATTTTTGCAATTTAATTAGTGTTGTTGGCTTGATTTTCAAGTGCAAGATTGACATCCTAAGTAAGATCTAGTGTTTCTATATAGGTTTGTTTTAATTTTGCTATTATTTAGCGAAGTCTTATATCATAGCAAGTGTTCTATGTGCATTTTTTGTAGAGATATTAACGTGAAATTTCTTCGTTTGCCTATTTCAAGTTTTTGGATTTTTTAGGTTAATTTAGTATATTGAATGTCAACTTGCTATTTTTAGGCTGTGTTGAAAGCACGTATGTAATTAGTGATCAGTAGAAATATAAATAGTGATCAATAAGAATAATATTATTAATCATCCAAATAGGTTTGTATTTCTTTTCTAATTGTTTGTAAGTCATCCTAGCTATACTTGGTAAATAATAGAACCATAATTAGCAATTGATTGGCATGAAGCTAGTGAGCTCTGAATTGGATGTTTATTTTTATTTGGAATTTATTCATTTGTGTTGTTTATGTGCAATATAAATTTTATTAGTGATCAATAAATTTGTGATTACGGATTGCCTCTTGTAGGAATAGTGATCTATTATATAGATGTATGCTTTTTTGGCAAGTTGTATGTAGAATTTAGTTGTTAAGGCTTAATTTAGGATATTGAATGTCAACTTGTTTTTAAATTGTGTTAAAATTGCTTGTGTAGTTAGTGATCAGTAGAATTGTGAATAGTGATCAATAGGAATAGCATTAGTGATCAACCAAATAGGTCTGCATTTCTTTTCTAATTGTTTGTAAGTCAGCCTTGTTGTACTTGGTGAACAATAGAAACATAATTAGTGATTGATTGGCACGAGGCTCTGAATTGGATGTTTGCTTTTACTAGGAACTTATTCATTGTGTTTCTTTTTTAATCAAAATACATTTTATTAGTGATCAATACATTCGTGATTAGTGATCGCTTGGGATAAGATTGGTGATCTGTTAAATAGTTGTTGATTTTTTTGCAATTTCTTATAGAGTTTAGCTTTTCTGTTGTTAGTGATCACCGGATATGTTTTTAGTGACCAATAAATTCGTAAACGTCTTGAATAAATGTTTACTTTTTTGCATTGCTCTTGGAATTTATTACTTTTCTTAGTCATGATCAATAGACATATAATTACTGATCAATAGATTTTTGATTAGTGATTATTTGTCATAAGATTAGTGATCTATGAAATAAATGTTTAGTTTTCTGCAATACCTCTTACAATTTTATTTCTTGTATTTTTGGTGATCAACAGACAAATTCTTAGTGATTAATGGATTTTGCAATCTCTTAAATAAATGTTTACTTTCTCATAACTCCTTTTAGAATTTACTGCTTCTATTATTGGTGATTAATAGACCTGTGATTAGTGATCTATGGTTTGTGGTTAGTGATCATTTGTCATGGACTAGTGATCTCTTGAATTTTTTTTTTTTGGGCCTTTGATTTTGGGAACTGGTTAGTACAAGGAGCTATCAAAATTCAAGAACGGTTGTTGATTCTCAAGAAGATGCTAGAGTTGGAACTCAAAGAAATGAAAGGTAGTGACCAATGATTATTAATCCTCTTGCATGGGCATTTGCTTCTATCGATGCTTACGAATAGTTAGCTTACTTTGTTAAACTAATTTATCAACAACATAGATCATTGTCCTTTCAAGGAGAAAAAAGGGATAAAATGTGAATGATGAGTCGAATTCACTGTGAAGAATATGTGCCACAGTAGATGTGAACTTCCCCATTTTTGTGTATGAGTTTGAGATTTGTGATTCCAAGATCATCTCTGAGGATGGATGTACCAAGAGGTACATACATTTAGGGACACTCAGGGAAGTTAATGAGTTTAACAATCGGATGTCGCCTAAAGGGTTACGGTGATTGATCGCAAATCTTAACGATAAGCAAAAACAGGCGACAAAAGAAGTTGGTTTCAACGACTTCCTCCACTTAGAAGCTGATAAGATACTAGAAAAACTAGCGGTGTGGTTGGTCCACAACTTCGGCACCAGCTCTTACTCCATACTATTCACTTATGACAACGTGAGGGTAACTGAAGAGCACATGTACATGAGATTATGTCTCCCTAAAGGGCCACTTGAGGTCATCAAAGCTGAAAATGAAATTGATTCGAGTGTTGAGTTTAAAAGCCTACTAAAGCATTGGAAAGAGTAGTGGTGTGACCATGATAGTGTGCCTAAGGGTGTAAATATGATTGCAATGATGGAGAGCTAAATGGATTGACGAAATTTTATAAAGTTCATCGTGTCCACATGTGTGCGTGCTAACCAAAGAGGAGGCGTAAATTACCTCATACTAAATGCACTGCTATATTATGAAATGTGATATGTACAAAGTAGGCACAACACACCATGAAAGCGTTCATATCCTCAATTGATGAGTAGAGGAAGAAGACATCAAGGTTCTTCTGGGAGATAATCCTTTTCCCAATGGTATGTTCAATGCTTAAGTTGAAGTCCAACAATTAAAAAGGGCATTAGGTGGTCTTAATTAGATATGACTCATAGATGAAGTTTGCATTGTGCAGTCTAAATTAGTTGTCATTATCAGACACATTAGTGATCATTATTAGAAAAATTAGTGATTATCCATGGGATGGTACTTGCATTTTAGCTCTATCACTATGCTGATCACACACATATTGTATTTCCATTTAAACACTATCAATAACTTGGAAAATAGTGATCATTATTGGAAAATGTTTTGATCACAGAATATTCCAGCATACCTTTAATTAATCAGTGATCATTACTAGAGAATTTGGTGATTACTTCAAACCCTATTTAAAATAAATTAGTGATCATTAGTATGCAAATTAATGATTTGTAACAAACAATTTAGTGATCATTTTTGAAAAAACTACTCATCATCAAATATTCCAGCATATTAACTCTAAGAAGTTAGTGATTATCATCTAATAAATTATTGATCTTACATGCCCAACTCGATCATTGCATAGATTATATTTGAATTCAAACGCTATCAACAACCTGGAAATTAGTGATCACCATTTGTCTGATTAGTGACCATTATTACAAAAATTAGTGATTAGAGAAAATATTCTAACATATTAACTTTCAGAAATTAGTGATCATCAGCATAGAAATTTGTGATCAATATTCTACCAATTTGTGATTGGTTCAATGACTTCTTTTGTTTTTGGTTTTGATTAGCTTTTATTTTATAATATAGCTTCAATTTCTTTCTCTTAATGTGTTTCTGATTGTTGCAATTATGTTACATTAATCAAGTGGTTTTCAAACCAAGGTCATTGCCTCGTCAATTCCCAATGTTGAGCTTGTGGACAAATGAGAAAAGAAAATCTTAGGCATAACAACAATTCAAAATCGAATTTGGTAAAGGTTATAGTAACTAATGAGGAGGAAGAAGTTAATGAAGAGGGACATAGCAACAAAAATTTTGTGCCAGAAGCTAAAGTCAAAGACTGAATAGGAGGGGCAAAGGTCAAGGTGAGTTAATATTTTTTATTTTTAATTTATTTTTTTAAAAATTCACTTATGCTGTTTTCCTACGTTGTTTTCACTTAAAATGAGATTTCTTTTTTATTGTAACTAGTATTTGTTTGACTCAGGCTCTTTTTCGAGATAGTAAGGTGACAACTGATAAAATAACAATCAACAGCCGACTATTAGCAACAGTCGTAATAGAATTAGAGGATTTTCTTCCTAGCGCACGTGTCACCCTCAGGACTGTAAGAAAGGTAGTTACGAAATCGATAAGTGATATGGACACCAGGGACATGCCTAAGGAGTCAAAGAGCAGAACCCCAGTACTCTCACCCGACTCCTATCAAGCAAAAGGGTTCTTGATGGAGATTGATGCGATTCAGAAGCATTTTGTGAGCTCTCAGATACGATGCATAAATTTCCATAGTTCACTCTATCTAGTTCCAGCCTTGGGTTCTCTCAGGAGGAGGACCAGAAATTGCTAAAATGAGTTGCCCTCATTAATTCGAAGCCTGATATTACAATAGAAGTACAAGTACTAAACTATGATGTGCAAGATGTCCTTATGAGAGGTATCATGAGCTTCACATGCTGCAGCAGACATCGTTGCTGCCAGGTAATTCTTCTAATCTACTAGCCCAGTTTTTATTATTTGAAGGAAGTAAATGGCATTATAGTTTTGCCTATTTGTGAACACCATTATACACATTAGTGATCGTTAATAAAAAAATTATTCATAATGTTAAGAATGATCTTTGCATATTAACTTTTTCCCTTGTTAAACCAGAAATTATGATACTTTATACCCTTTTATTATCTAATATTTGCTCAAAATAAATTATTAATTTAGGATTTTAATATTATTTTTATTTGTTTTGTAGGAATTTGAAAAAGTTAGCAAAAATTTCAAAAAATTTCGAAAAATCAATAATGCCTATATGATTAATATTGGATCAAGTGGAGAAGGAGGAAAGAAAAGAAGAAGCAGAACCGACCCTTCCTTCTCTTTTGTCTCTCTCGACCTAGCTCTCACTTTCTTTTCCTTTCTTCTTTCCCTTGGGCCGGCCTAAGTGCCTCCAGCCCTAGTCCAGCGACCCAGCCTTCCTTCTTAATACACGCACGCACAACGCACGTGCTAGCTTTCTTCCCTTCCTTCAGCTGTTCTTCTTCTTCATCGGTTCCACTGCTGAGGAACCCGAAAAACAAAGTGCAACAAGATAGCCATGGCCTTCCCCATTCCCAACCTCTTCATCTTTTCTTCTTCGTTCCTCATTAACCCAGATTCTCGAATAATTGAAGCCCGGTGTTAGTTCAACTTCCACAGTCATTACACCCTCTCTCTGCTCACCATTTGTTGATTCATCACCACCATCATCAAGATAGCAGTTATAGAAGATAGAGGGACCAAGGGGGCTTGAAGGGAGGCTACAAAAGTCGAATTGCAGACCATGGATAGGGGTACGGTAGACTATGCTTTTCGAATTGGACTTTAGTTTTCAATCTTCATTTTTTCCTTCAATTTCAGATCTAGGTTTGAGTTCCACCAATTTTATGTTATTGAGCCTGAGTTTGTTGAATTCAAATTAAACTTTCGATATTTGGTCTTCACCTGCCATTTGTTCGATTCAAGGTTGAATAAATAACTGTTGGGGGAGTAGCTTAGTTCACAAATTTTTGGTTTTTGCTTTTCATTCTGTTTCTGGTTTGAGATCTCATTCCCTAGACTATCTAGTTAATGTAATTGGCTTTGATTCATTTCAATTTGATTGGGCTACTTTGTTTTTTTTTTTTTCATTTCCATTTTTGATTCTCAATTGCACTGTTCAAAGCTTCACCAAGAGTTGTATTGTTTGAGTTTTCTCTGAGATTTCTCAATTAAACCGTTTAAAGCATATCACTGTTCGAAGCTTTCTCTGAGTTTTGTTATTCCCTGTCCATTGCAAAGCTTAGAGTTGGATTCACCAAGTTAAAATTTGTGTAGCCTCAAGCTTTACCAGGAGTTCTTCAGTGGGTGTTAAACTGGTAATATTATCACCCTCTGGTGCCTCACAAACCTTTTGGTGTTAATTTCTGAAATTTTCCTTAGTCGTTGTATCTAATTACTTGTATGGATAGATCGATAAGTTGCAACAAGTCGTTTTCCTTAGTTTATTTTAGCATAGAAAGTTTAATCTTATAGTGCGACCTAACCTCATATATCATCCTTGAGGAGGATACCCACAAGCATATATCATAGGAAGTTTAATTTTCTTTTGCTTTATTTTACTTGAGGATGAGCAAAACTTAGGTGTGGGGGTATTTGTTAAACCAAAAATTATGATATTTTATCCCCTTTTATAATCTAATAATTGCTCAAAATAAATTAATAATTTAGGATTTTAATATTATTTTATTTGTCTTATAGGATTTGGAAAATTTGGAAAAATAAATCACTCGATCAAGGATTAGATCAAGTCAAGCAAGGAAAAGGGGAAGAGAAGAAAGCTAAACCCAATCCTCTTGAATACATAGCCCAAAATGCGAGTCCACCATCCCTTCCCCTCTCTTGGACTAGGCTAAAGTGCAGGCCCAATCGGGCTTATGTGCTTGCCCAAACCAACTCTTTCTCTCTTTTTTTTCATTTTCTTTTCCTTGGCTGGGCCTAGCCCAACGTGCTGACCAGCCTGGCATTCCCCCTTTCTTTTCTTTTCTTTCCCTTTCTTTCTCTTATGCTAGGTCAGGCTTTATTTTCAGTTTCAGTCCCAAACAGTCCTCGCCCTACTCCCACTTAAAAACACATGTCCCATGCACCTAACAGCCACCTTCCGATCTCCTCTTCTTCTTCTTCTTCCTCATCCCACGAAACTGACCCAGAAGCCGAGAAAATAGAGGAAGCAGAACAGGCATGGCCATTCGTCTTCTTCTTCCACCATAACTAGGCTCTGCTTCTTTATCTTCCTCTCCACTCAACCTTTACCTACCCCACTTCCTCTTATTCTTCCTATCCATATAATAGGGCACTCAATCAATTTCGTTTCCCCTGCGTCAACGTCTTTGACTTCTTGCATCATCAACAGCCATGGCAACCCTCTTTCTCTCCTCATTAATTCCATGATTACTCACCATCTTCAAGGGGATGATTTCAAGCATTCAAGGGGGCAATGAAGGGGTTGAACGAGTGTTGGGAGAGTAGCTTAGCTTACAAATTTTTGGTTTTTGCATTTCATTTTGCTTTTAGTTTAAGATCTCATTCTCTAGACTATCTAGTTAATGTAATTGGCTTTGATTCAATTCAATTCGATTGGGCTACTTTGTTTTTTTTTTTAATTCTATTTTTTATTCTCAATTGCAATGTCCAAAGCTTTACCAAGAGTTGGATTCTCTAAGTTTTCTCTAAGTTTTCTCAATTAATCTTTTCGAAGCATATCACTGTTTGAAGATTTCTATGAGTTTTGTCCTTCCCTATCCTTTACAACACTCAGAGTTGGATTCACCAAGTGGAAATTTCGATAGCCTCAATCTGTACCAGGAGTCCTTCACTAGGTGTTGGACTGGTAAAATTATCACCCTTTGGTGCCTCATAAATCTTTTGGTGTTAATTTCTAGAATTTTCCTTAGTCAACAACAACAACTCTCAGTGTGGGTCCCGCTTTCGCGGGGTCTGGAGAGATTCAACTATAGGCAACCTTACCCCTACCGGTATTCCTACCCATAGAGAGGTTGATTCCTAAAGACCCACAAAACAATTTTTGGGAAAACAGTTTAAAGAGGAAATGATTGCAAACCAAGTTACCAACGGGGGAGAAGAGTATGTAGAGCAGATAAACAAGGAGCGGTTCGAGAATTTTCCATAGTTGTTTTATCTAATTACATGTAAGGATAGATTGGCAAGTTGCAACAAGTCGTTTTTCTTAGTTTATTTTAGCGTAGAAAGTTTAATCCTGTAGTGTGACCAAATCCCGTATATCATCCCTGAGGATGATACCTATAAGTATTATAACGATAAACCATGCACTTGCAGAATTTACAACATCCGTAACTTCAAAACTAGTGATCCCCAATAGAGACATTAGTGATGTAGAGCCCAACTTAATGATACACATATCATCTTTTGTGTTTAAACACTTTTAATAACCTACAAACCTAGTGATCATCATTGATTAAATTAGTGACCTTTAGCAGACAAATAAGTGATCACAAAATATTTCCAACAAAATTATATTAAATTGGTGATCATCATTTAACAAATTAGCTATCATTAGTATACAAATTACTATATAAATTAGTGATCATCAGGTATTGTGAAGATATTCCTTTCCATAGCCATGTCTAAAATTTTTAAATCATATCATGACTATGTAAATAACTAGGGTCTCAGTGTATGGTAGTTGTTCCAATAGTTTTGTTTATGTGAATTGATTATTATAAGAATTTCTCATTAAATGTTGTGTTTCATAGGCCCAATGATGGTACGCTCCCCATAAGAGAACCAGACATTTATTTCTGAAGTTGTCATTAGATTGTGGTGCCTAATCTTTAGATACGAGATGTAAAAGCAACAAGCAACACTGACAAAGACAAAGCTATAGCGGTTGAAGTCCCAAAAAGATGGAGACTAAGGGTAGTGCAATGCAGCATCACAGAATTTCCCATAAATAAAATGATACTAGTTTTCTCAGGGATCATGTTAATGTCTATATTTTTTATATTTTTCCTTCCAGGTTGGTTTTCCATTGCTTTTCTTTTCCCTCTCTTTTAAGACCCTTTCTACTAAATTAGGAGTGCGTTCTGCAATGTAGGGTGTCCTAGAGGGTGAAAACAAAAATTATGTGTTATAGAAATAGCATTCTATGAATTTATTTCATTTGTTGCGTGCACTAATTGTTGTTCCTTTGCACTATCCTTGATGGTAGAAAACTATAGGTACCCTTAGTAGCAAAAGAAAGAGTCTACACCTCCTTTATGATCCACTTACATGAAGCAAAGTGCAACTATCTTTCATGCAATTTCGTATGACGTGAAGCTGTATGCTGACTTCATCGTCAACTCATTAGAAGATCGGAGGTAAACATAAATATCTCTACCAAAAGATGATTTATAGCCAACTATTTTATCAATGACAATTCAATGACGCATTTGTTTATTTATTTTCTAGCCAACCATTGTATGATGGCTTCTACTATGTCACCAACCAAGGCCTACTTTCAACTCTTGATGGCAACAACCATGTTGACAAAATCATTGTGAACATTTAGACGCATATATTGAATACAAGTGAACTATATGTAAACCAATCTGGTGTTCAAAGGGTTTTGTTTACAAACAAAGCATTTCTAAGCAAATTAGAAAAATATTTTCAATAATATTTTCACCGGTGTGCATGCTTTCATAAAATAGAGTGCTTGCCAAAGTAAATTCTATTTCTGTTTTTAAAGCTTTTATACATATAGGCGAAATAGGAAAGCCAAACTAAGGTTGCGTTCTTTTGCCAACTGAATGACGAGTTGTTGTTGAGTCCCCATATTAACTTGAAGTAAGTTGACTTGATAAGAATTAAGCTAGAAAGATTAATCTTATGTATTTTAAGGTTTTCTTTCAACGCCTATTCTCAATGCACTAGTTTCTAACAAATTTGGTTTTTTAGGTGTTCTTTCATTGTTATGACGAGAGAAAACAATTTCTTATTACATAATTGACCATATCAAGAGAAAATCTAGAGAACAATACCTATATGAGTACTTTGTGGATATTTTGGTAAATCTTAATAAATCATAAATATGCTTATGCTAATATTTTGTTTTATATGAGTGTTACAGAGCATACTCTTTGAGAAGTATATCATCGATGAATATAGTTATGAAAGAAGAGGAAAATCTATTGAAGATTTTGAACTAAAACACATAGATGTGCCTCGGAGGCAAAAGGCTTCAAGGAGTGATGATAATGAAAGCATTTATGCTATGAGGCACATGCAGGAATACAAAGGAGTGCCCTACTCTTGGGAAGTAGAATTGAGAAACGATCAGGTGAACGTGCTTCCTAATCTTGACTAAAAGAAAAAAATTTCTAATATAAGCTTATTTTCCTCAATTAAGAGGCTTAAACATAAGATATGATCACAATTCATCCCCCTCCCCCTTACTCTTTTAGTCTTAGGCTACTACAATTCATAAGTTAAGGGTGGAGTGTTGTCAGGTTACACCTCCCCGGGGATTTGATATCTGATGAATGGCTAGACTTGTTTACTAGGTACTTTATATTTTAGAAGCATATTTAACTTTTTTATTTTATGTTTTTTTTTTGGAAACAGTGTGTAGAACTGGACTGCAGGATTGTGGGAAACTGAGCATTATCCCTGGCTAAGGAACCTCGTTGGGTTCCTTGGTCAAAGCCAGATCCAGTTTCTTGGCCTGGGTTTTTCTAGTAGCCTCAGGCTAGCCCAGAATTCAGGTATAGGTAACACCAATGAATCCAGCTGAATTCATAGACCAGTTTCGAACCTACATTCTTATTTAGCCAGGTTCTACTGTTAAGATTCGAACCTACCCACTTAATTCTAGTAGTGCAGCAACTAGAAACAGATGGAATAACAAAGGAAAAGCTTGAAAACTTAACCAACATAGTCGCTAGTGAGTTTAAGGAAAAACATACAAACCATATTACTTTCCGAAGCAAATCATACCAAATCTGAAAAGGCCCCAAAGTAATCCCTAATGTAGGGACCACCGTGACTCCTTAATCTTGAATTGAGGAACTACCTTTAGGGGCAATAGTATGGTGATCTGATGGGATGCATCTCATCACCACCCGTCATCACTGACTGCCTCTATTAATCAATAAGGAAATTAAAACTTAATCACATAACACACAGTTGTGGAACATATTAGTATAAGTCATCGTAAACCATCCCAAAGGTACAAACTTTAGTCCAATGTAAACAAAAGTAAAGGAAATAAGTTAGAACGGATAGGGAACTACCTAAAGATTACATCTTTGGAAATCTTGGAATCAAAAATCATGAAGTGAAATAAAGAAGAAGAGTAAGGGAAGATAGTGTTTTTTCCCCCTTAGAAGAACCCACCTAATTTACCTAGGAAGCTAGCAGAGTAGTGTTTTTTTAATGGATGACCCAATTCTCTCTCTCCTAAAGTGTTTCTCTCCTAATCTTGATGCCCTTATATCTCTAATTTTAGGTATGCTTAACACTAATTTGATTTGATGCCTCTAGCTGATGGAAATTTTTTGATGTCGTTTCCCAAAGGGTAGCTCATTTTTTATAGTGGTTAAGAGCACAGTCTAAGTCGATTTAGAGAAAGGAAACCTACTCCTAGTCCATTAAGGTTAATCTAAATAGGTACACTAATTCAGGTAGCATTCCTAATAATTAGTCTCGGTAAACTAATCAGCCTAAAATTCTAGTTAATTAATCCTATTTAGCCAGAAAAGGACTTAGAGAGAAGGAGCCCAGTTGAGTTCCAAGCTAGAGTAATCGACCCAGTTCTTGGTTTGGTTAAGTCGTATCAAGCAGCAGCCTAGCTACGTGCCTAGGCTAGGCTACGGACAGCCTAATTTATTTTGGCCATATCTATCATGTCTTAGCTCCATTTTTAGTGATTCTTTTTTTTTCCCCCAAAAGCTTATTGAGTGTAGTTTCTAATAAAACTAATTTTATAACTTTTCAATAAGTGTTGAGCATGATATAAGCAAAATAGTGAATAGGTGTCATATTCAGCAGAAGCCATAACATTCGACTTATATCTTTCTGTTGCTCATTGGTTTGATGCATAATATGTCATTAGAATGCTTATTCAAGGAAGAATATGATAACCAAACTCAATAATTTTAAACTCCCTAGGAGCGATCTCAATTGGATGTCGAACCCTATCAATTTTGCCATGTTTGGAATTTTTTAGCCTTTCTTTCAGACTCGAATTAAGGATTACTCTGCTTATAGGTTAGGGCACAATTTTGTCATTGAGCATTTAAAAGTCATTTTCCATTTTTGGACCTATGCAGTTAGCCCCCACTTTGGCCGAGCCTGGATAAGGCAAAAGTCAAAGTAATGGTGTTCACTTGTAGCTGCCTGCCTGGCTATCATGGTGTATAATCCAAACCTGGACACTGAGAGAACTTAAACTTGGCACCTGGCAGCTTTCGCTATGATGGCGGCTGATGTTATAAAACCAAGAGTAGCCGCTGAGGGCCCTGAGACTTGGTGTCTGCCAACTTTCGTCGTGATAGTGGCCGATGATGTAGAATCCAAGCCTGGCCGTTGAGGCTCCTGACACTCAGTGCTTTGTAACTTTCGCCATTACGATAGGTGATGTGAGAATTCCAAGCTTGGCCACTAATGTAATTCAATCAGACACATCCCAATTAAATTCCCCAAGCTAAGGTAGTCCAGTTACGCAAGTCCCAGTCCATGGGACAAGTTCCATTTTGCAAAAGGTGATAGTACCCGGGTTCACCCCCTTACACGTACTAGTTTTGTTTTTATTATTTCATAGTTTAAATGACATCAAAATCATGTAATTCTATTTTTAAAATTCCATTAAGATGCCTAGTTTATTTCTTATGTTAAGGGCAAAGGCAGAAGAGCACGTTGGAGGGGTTAATTCAGTCAATTTATCAAAGCTACCCAGCAGGCATTAGGATTTGCACAGTTAAAAAGACCATGGTGATTAAGGCATTTAATGACGTCCAAATCAAGATTTTCAAAAAGGAGGGATTTCTAGACATCTTGCGGTTTCCTTGCTAAAAGAAACCTAGATTAGTCATCAAAATGCAGCGGCCCATTAGCATTGAAGTTAAGCCAGCATGCGCTACCCGGACAACTCGGTTGCTTAGCTCAGGAGTTTTCCCTCTTAGGTGGGTTTTCTCCTTTAAGGTGTGAGGTTGCTAGGCTGGGAGCTTGAGCTTAGTGACTAGGTGACTCATGAAAGCAGAAAGTGCCATTTGGAAGAGGAAGATTCACCCATTTTGCAAGCATTCATTCGTCCACTTCAGCACGAGGTGTGAAGCATGCATTCCTCTCCTACTTTTGAGATGGTAGCCATGTGTTCTTTCCTTCCAAGGGAGGAAACATGACTCTTGCAGCCTACAATCATCAAGGACTAGCTTAAGTTAATTAGTTTTAAGCCATTGTATTCGTTTGTACTTGTTTTAGTTCAGTTATGACCTAAACTGTATGTTTAGCTTGTTAAATGTACTTAGTGGCTTTCCTAAGCATTTAGTAATCTATTAAGGATTACCTAGTGACTAAGAAAAGCGGCTGGACATGCCTTATAGGTATGGTGGACGTCCCTTTTGTAATGGTTGTTGAGAAATTAAAATTAGAAGTTGAGTTATAAACTCCTCTGTGTGTTACTTTAAATTCTCTACTTGCTTATCTCTAATTCGGCCAATTAGAGTGGTCTTCAAGTGAGTCTTAATCTTGATTAGGTGGTGAAATCTGTATCCTAATCTAGGATCAAGGGCCCTGAAATAGTTCTTAATGATCAAATCTGTATCTAGGAAACATTTCAGTTTTATCGATCTTTCAATTCAAGCATTGAACCTTATTTGAGGCACTCTTTTCTCCTTTTTTCTCCATGCCATTTTCCTTGCTTTCCCACGCCACCTTCTCTTCTCTCACTAAACACTTAAGCTTTCCTTTCATTCCCTCACCTTCCTAGTGTGAATACATCAATTTTGGTATCAGAGTAAGTTCATTCTTGGCCTGAAATCAAATTTCCCCACACATTTCTCTCCCTAGTCACGCCACAAATTTCAAAATGCAAAACATTTTTCTAGCCTTGGTTCATGTTCTTGAGTTTCAACGTGGCTAGTACTATTGAAATGACCTTTGAAGAAAAGCTTGAAGATCTCATAAAGAATTATCATGGTGTCTTCATCGAAGGCAGAATTGGAGAAACAAAATAAGCACTTGCGAAAGCAATAGGGAAATAACATGAAACAGAAGCAAAAGGCTCTTGAAAGTCCATGTGCATCTGTTCATGATGAAGATGATGCTAGCAACTTGAATAGTTCTTCAAGTGATGAAGAACTTCGAAGAAGGGTTAGAGGTGCTAGAAGAACGCCCCAAAACTTAAATGATTTCAAAGTTGAAATTCTTGAATTTGAGGGTAAATTGGATCCTGATGAGTTTTAGGAATGGTTACACACTGTGGAACGGGTTTTTGATTACAAGGACATTCCAGATGATAAGGGCCTATTCTTTTCGTGGATAAATGGGGGTGGGTAAAAGGTTGAAGTGGGTTGAGGTGCATTAAGGTGGGTTGAAGTTGGTATTTTTTTTTGGGGTGGGTTGAAGTAGGTTGAAGTGGGTTAAAGTTGGTATATATTTTTGTGGTGGGTTAAAGTGGGTTACAATAATGAGAATGTGTGATAATTTATTAAGTTATTGTAATCTTTTGTGCATTTTTTCACTGAATAGTAATTTCACAATTTTGGAACTATTTTTCTGGAAGTTGGGGGCCGGTACAACTTGTCAATTAATTTTAACGA
>NCQV01077100.1:0-11770 GCA_002740545.1 Lophocereus schottii | reverse complement strand
AACCGAGCAGGATCACTCCTTCATTCAAAAATAGTGGCGTTTAAAGTACTAATCACATATTCAGACCAATCAAAGTTGATAATGTCAACAACATTACCCAAAGGCTTTAGGATCTTAAAATAAGCATCCCCATTTTGATTGCCCTCGATACAAGTAGAAACGACATAGGTAATGAAATCCCTCTTGAATTCATCACCATGATCACCCCAATCAAGGATCCCATCGTGTATCTTTCTAATCTTAGGAGCTCTAGATGATGTACCCCATCTCCTCCTCCAAATACCCAATTATTTATCACAAGAATCACAAGTTTTTTCCTCTACTTCTTTTTTAGGGCCCAAGGGCAATCCAAGTGTTACATGAACATTTTCATTTATGAACTCTGATATCCTACGGTTTGAAGATTAAGAAAGCTACCATAGTAATCATAATTTTCTAAAGCCACATTGCCAACTTTTCGGGATAACATTAGTTCTAATAGCCCAAAAACCACCGAAACCTATCTCATTCACAGCTAAATATTGTTCATAGCTTAGCCTTTCTATCGTGTAAGAAATACCCAAAATAGACATTCGGTGACCAAATGTTGGAATCTCTTTTTTAGACTTGTCAAGAGTAGCTTGGACAATCCCTTTTCTTTGAATGTCTTCGATAACACCTTCCTTCATAGCTCCATTACCCTTCGTTTATAGCATCTTTGGCAAAGGCTCATTTGATTGTGATGATTTAGAACTACATACCACAAGTAAAACATAATTATTAAGTAAATTGATAATGAATAATCCCAAGTTATTTAGCTACTAATAACATACTTAAAAGTCAGAGTTTAAAATATTTGCATAACAAACACATAATTATTGAGTAAACAAATATACATTGAACAGTCTACTACTATCAGTTGAACAAATACCTCATAGTGACACTTTTGAACAGTTCGATCTAATGTAATGAACAAATAACATTTAAAATTTATGCATAACAAATGTACATAATTATTAAATAAACTTCTAGTGACTATGTAGAAGAAATTCGATAGTTTTGATTTATTTAGAGTTTCAACTTCTAAGCTGCTTATATTTTCCTATGGCATTACCATGATACATTCCAGAGGCTCTATGATCCTCCAGCAGTCATTACAAATAAGTGCGTTCGAGAAAGTAAGAGGGACCAAATCCCACGCTGACGTATCACGTAATCAAGTATCCTACATTCTAAAATGTCAGACCAAATAATCCCTTCGTGCTGATCGAAACCCAAGCGCTTCTAAACATTAGTGATCCAACCCCTCTACATCCTTATATTACAAACTACTCATACATCATCGATGCTTCCAATTGGCTAAACCTAATAAAGCCCAAGCAGAAATTGAAAATGCCAAGACCCGAAGTAGATTTTATACATCAATGTTTAGAATAGACCACAATTTTAAATGTTGTTTGTTTATTACATTAAGTCGAATTGTTCAAAAGTGTCACTATGAGGTATTTGTTCAATTGATAGTAGTAGACTGTTCAAAGTGTATTTGTTTACTTGGTAATTATGTGTGTTTGTTATGCATATATTTTAAACTCTTAACTTTTAATTATGTTATTTGTAGATGTATAAAAAAGATTCCCTCATACCTGATTATCATGCTTTGCTTAATTTGAGCAACTTCTGCTATATGCAGTAATGTAAACTTATCAACCTTTTCCCTTGATCTAGTACATCTTTTGGCAAATTATACATCTACTAATAACATACTTAAAAGTTACAAAAGAAATTACCAACCAACCAGAAAGTATTATGACTAACATTGAACAGTCTACTACTATCAGTTGAACAAATACCTCATAGTGACACTTTTAAACAATTCGACCTAATGTAATGAACAAATAACATTGAAAATATGTGCATAACAAATACACATAATTATTAAGTAAACTCCCAATGAATAATACCAAATAATAAGCCCAACTGTCACTGACATTGAACAATCTATTATTGTCAATTGAACAGATAATCTTATAGTGATATTTTTGAACAATTTGACCTAATATAATGAACAACCGATATTTTGAACCCCCTATCAAACAACAAGAAAAACACAAATCTTCGTTGGGAATTGGGATCTTAGGACACTTAGGCGACCTAATTCTATTATCAGGGTAAATATACAGCAACATATATGCATTAATGACGTAATCCCAACCCTAGTACCCAAGTCGCTAAGACTTGCTGGCGGATCCCTACTAACAGGAATATGATGCAAAGTTTCAAGGTATATGAATAGCTTCAAGCAAACAATCTATATGAAGCTTGTTTGCTTGAAGCTTGTTTGTTGAGAGTCTAGAAGCTTCAGGATATATGAAGCAAACAATCTAACGGGAATATTCATATATCTTCGTTCGTTGAGAGTCTAGAAGCTTGTTTGCTTGAAGGTATTCCCGTTGGGTAGGAATATTTTGAATTCATATTTTGGGTCGGAATAAGATTGTATGCCTGAAGGTTTTTACCTCACCTTTAGAAGTATAAAATGCTGAATTTAGGTGTCGCTCAACCTTCGGATAGCTGAATTAATGACATGAATCGGAATAAACTTGTATATTTAGCATGACATGAACCTATACAACAAGATATATGGATTAAGTTACATAGGGGGGATTACTGCGCTTATTATGAGTTGTTATAGTTCTCTCGTGCATGTGCTTATAGAGGGTGAATAGACTTTCTAGGACATAAATCAGAATAGCTTATTATGCATTATTATTTACCCTGACATGAACCTTTGTGATAGCAATCATTCCAAATGTTACTACATTAGAATAAGTTAGGGGTTGGAGAAGATATACCACTGGAGAATGACACTAAAACTAACCTCCTTTTATGATGATATACCACTGTAGCCAATAAATCAAGATTTTGGCATTGATCACCATCCACACTTTGTATCCGCGGAGATCTTGCCATTGCTAACACATCACTTGATGAATAAACTTGATGAACAATATAAATATGAGCACCAAGAAGAGAATTTTGCTTGGCTAGAAATTATATCAAAGTTGCTTGTACACAATTGCTTGTTTATATCCAATGCTTAGGCACAGTTGTTTCACCGAAAAAAGAACAATTGCTTCACATGTCTCTCTCTGACTTGTTTATGCACAATTGTAGGTAACTAATTAGGAAAACAGCAAGGTGGAGAAATATTCTCTTAATTTAATGCCATGATTAATTAGAGGAAATGGGAAACAATTTGCATTACTTAGGAAAGTCAATTAAATTCCCATGTCTTTTGCTATTTCTATTTTTTTTTTAAAAAAATCTTATAAAGCTTCCACCTTGGATGATATGTACATGTCACCACTAGGAGCACATACGCCTAGGTGGATGGTATAGATTGTTGAGGTGTGGAAACATTCATTAATGATAACCTAGCAATCCTTAAAAGCTGATGTGAGAAGTTGATTCCTAACAACTTCTTTTTAGCTTTGAAGGAAATTAACTTTTTTCCAAAAATGTTTTAGCAAACACCATAATCAGATAAAGTTAACCTAATTATTGCAAAAAATTATTACAAAAGTTTTCCAAATGCAAAAGTTCATATATATGATGATATAGTTTATAGATATTGCTAGATATTAAAATTCAAAGTTTAAATCAGAGCTTCTTGTTCTTTTTTCTTCAAAATTTAAACAAAAGGATAGAAATTAATGTCAATATGTATGAAAATCTACAAAATGTAGTTCTTAAATTGCATTTAATTCATAGTTTAATAATCATATCATTGTACTTCTACATGGCATAATTCTTCACAATGTTTACAATTACATCAACTGAGGATCTCAAAATATAGCTTCCCAAAATATTTATGAACTAACATTACTACTGATCCATCCAGATTCCCTTATTCACTTATTTTCTTTAGTTAGCTTGCTACCATGAGGGTGCTTCACTGAGCAGTTATCTAAAACGAAACATGACAAGCATTTCAAAATGTGAGCCGCTGCTTAATACATGCATTCCTGGATTGTTAAAAGATCACTACAAAATTGGTAGGGCGCCTGTTTTCCAATTTATTTTAATTTAAAACAGTGAATGAGATAAATGTAAAGTTGTATTGCTACTTATTATCTGGCAGTGAATCCATGACAACTATTCGATCTATAGATAGGTGTACAGCTACCAAGCTGATCGGGAGACCTGATCTGAGTCCGTGCGGGTAATTTGAGGGTGAGTGTCCTATAAATGATAACCGATGGGGTCAATAATTAGGTGATAAATCATTGAATAAACTGATTCATTGATATACTTTTCAAGGCACTATAGCTTTGATAAATACATTTTGATTTCTAAGGATATAGACAATGGACGTACTCGGGGTTTTTAAAAAGCAATCTCCCTGGATAATATTTAAGCATAATGGGAAGCGATAGACTAGGCTCCAATTCTGCTCTTGAAATGTAATTGCAGGTATATGTAGTTCGTAAACAAAGGAGGAGATTAGGGAGGCCTTGAAGAAGATGTCAAATGGTAAGGTAGTGGGGCCGGACCAGATACCGGTGGAGGTTTGGAAGTTTATGGGGGAAATAGGTCTTGAGTGGCTTACGGAGTTGTTCAATGTTATTTTCAGGATCGCCAAGATGCCCAGAGAGTGGAGGGTCAGCACAGTTATCCCACTGTACAAAAATAAGGGGGATATCCAAAATTGTAATAATTGTAGGGGCATCAAGCTGCTCAGTCACACTATGAAGCTTTGGAAGAGGGTGATTGAGAGAAGGTTACGAGAGGTTGTGGAGATTTCAAAGAATCAATTTGGTTTTATGCCAGGCAGGTCGACCATGGAGGCGATCTACCTTCTCAGAGGACTTATAGGCTTGTTCAGGGATAGAAAGGTTGATCTCCATATGGTGTTTATTGACCTGGAGAAAGCATATGATAGAGTACCGAGGGAGGTGCTGTGGAGATGTTTAGAAGATAAAAGGGTGCCGCATGCGTACATCCATGTTATCAAGGATATGTACGAGGGAGAGAGGACACGTGTCAGGACACCGCGCGGGGTCTCCGATGACTTCGCAGTCAGTATGGGACTGCATCAGGGCTCCGCCTTAAGCCCGTTCCTCTTCTCATGAGTTTTGGATGAACTTACTAGAGGTATCCAAGACGAGGTGCCTTGGTGCATGTTATTTGCAGATGACATCGTTCTTATCGATGTGACCAGGTAGGGGTGAATGACAGGTTAGAGAGTTGGAGGCATACATTGGAAGATAGGGGTTTTCGGTTAAGTAGATCAAAAACGGAATACCTCCATTGCCGTTTCAGTGGAAGGACAGAAGAGGGCGGAGACATCACACTGGAGGGGAGGGTGATTCTAAAGGTCGCAAAATTTAAATATATGGGCTCGATCATCCAGCAAAACGGGGATATCGATGAGGATATTAGCCAACTGATAAGAGTGGGTTGGCAAAAGTGAAAGTCGGTGTCCGGGGTATTGTGCGACAAGAGAGTGCCGCTAGGACTGAAAGGCAAGGTCTATCGGAGGGTAATTAGACCAGCTGTTCTTTATGAATCGGAGTGTTGGCTTCTAAAAAAGATGTAGGTCCAAAGGTTGATGGTAGCGGAGATGAGAATGGTCAGGTGGATGTGTGGTTTTACGAGGATGGACGACATTAGGAATGTCGTTATCAGGAGTTTAGCCGAGATTACCCCATAGAGGAGAAGATGAGGGAATCGAGGCTTAGATGGTTCGACCACGTTAGGAGGAGAAATGTGGCCGCCCCAGTGCGGAGGTGCGAGATGACAGTCCCCTCCAGTGAAAAGAGAGGGAGGGGTAGACCGAAGAAGAGCCTAGAGGAAGTGGTTAGAGAGGACCTGAGAATTGTGGGCTTGACGAAGGATATGGCTCAGGATAGAAGTTTGTGGTGGGATAGGACTAGAGTCCCTGATTGTAGGTGTCCGGCTCCTTAGGTGGCTGTAGTAGATGCGTTTGGGTGGGGGGGTTTTTGTGTGCTTATCTACAGGTCGTGCTTGGCTAGGATGTGCTGGTTTCGGACACCCTGGATCTGTTGAGGTATGTCTCCGCTCCTTGATTATCTGCTTTACTTACTCGTACCCTTCTTCCCAAACCTGTTTTTCCTCTGTAAACTGTTTTTACCGAAAACTGTTTTGTGGGTCTTTAGGAATCAACCTCTCTATTGGTAGGAATACCGATAGGGGTAAGGTTGCCTACAGCTGGATCTCCCCAGACCCCGCGAAAGCAAGACCCACACTGGGAGTTGTTGTTGTTGTTGTAGTTCGTAAACAACACTCACTCTCATAATTTGTAACTTTATTAGAAATTTATTAATTAAATGGCATCCACAAAACAAACAATTCAATAGAAGATAAGTTGCACTAAGATGATTCAAAAACTAAATAAATTAAAGTACTTTAACTTGAGGTAAAAATAATTTAGAGTAAAATAGACCAAAATAAAATAATTAAGGTCATAATGGAAAGACTTTGATGGTTATAAATGGAATATGGGGTTTTGATATTTTTGACATGGATGATAAGGGTTTAAGGCCAAGATGGGTGTAGTTAGCTTGGGACAACTTTAATCAAACTAGCTTGGCCTGACAAACACTGTTCTTGAGTCATTATTCTCCCCATTTCTCCAACTTCATTCACATGTCCATTCAGTTCAACTTTCGAACCCTAGTAAGTTTCTAAGCACAATCAAAGTTGTCAAACTTAGCAACATTAATAATCATCCAAAACTCTTAATAATACTTCTAATTTTCATAGCATATTTATTCACTCATAAATCAAGCTAAATACGCCTTTAAGGCTCATTAACGTTTGTTTTCTTCTCATCATTATATTATTTTAGCCAAAACCCTCAAAATTACTACATGATCAATCTTACACATTTTTCAATAGTTTTCTTCACATAAACGCTCAAAATGCTCCCATAAACACACTCACCTTCATTATTAATCTAAACAACTCTTTTCATCACTGATAGGGTTTTTTGTAATTTTGGTTAAATTCACGCAACATCATTTTTCAAGCCCATAATACACCCAACCTCTAAATTTCTTCTAATTCAGTCCAAATAAACGTACTGGATTCAAAAATCAACCTTGCTCATGCATGATGGTGGAACCCTACATTATCCCCACTTCAAATTTACATCCAAAATCATCATCCACAGCAGTTAAGCCACTCTTTATACCGAAGATCGCAAAATTAAATCAAAGAATCTTAAAATTCATTATTCTCAACTTCAAGCTTGCATGATCATGTATGATTCCAATTCTTAGATGCTTCCAAACTCACCCACACATAATAAAACACCAAACTAACACTCATTTTCATCAATATAACATGATCCATATTCAAATCATTCATAAAAGCCCAAAATTAAACAAGAAAAGGGTTAGGGTTTTACCTCACTTTGAGCTTAGACAAGAGAGGAGGGGGTAGTAGAAGTTGGCATTAGTGGTGGCTAGTGGTGCTGGAGTTGATGGGTGGCTGGCGGCAGCATTGGCAGCAACAGGGGAGAGGGACCGTGGAGGAGAAAGAGAGGAAGAAGAAGAAGAAGAAAAATTGACTTTGGCTTTGGATTTTTTTGACTTTTCTAGCTCATTTTGGCTGATTTTATCCATCCAAAATTTAATTTTTTACTAATTATAATTAGGTACAAATAATGGTAATTAGTTTAAATCACACTCACCAACTTTCTAGGCCACTAATTGGGCTCAAATGAATTGGGCTCGGAAAAATAGCCATCCATTGTGATAAAATTTTTGCATAGCTCAAAATTAAATTTTTGTGATATTGTGGAAAATAATTTATCGCTTGATCATATTTACCGAGGCCTACTATCGATTCACTTGAAACGTTTACAATACTTAAAACTCGAATTGTAAAGTGGGACCCAAAAAGAATTTTTCCCAACTGGAATGGTTAAATGCGATAAATGAATGCGGGGAAATTAATAATGTGGCTTAGTTAAATAAATAAACATGATTTAGGGTTGGGCTATTACAGCCTTCCCCGTTGAAGCGTTTCGTCCTTGAAACCTATGAACTTTGTCAAAACATGCAAGATTACCTTAAATAGGTGTGGGTAGTTGGCTTTCATTTCTTCCTCGGTTTCCCAAGTGACTTCTGAGGAGATCTGATTTGTCCAAAGTACTTTGACTAAAGATATCTGCTTGTTGCATAGTTGTTTAATCCCGTGATCTTATATCAGGACTGGGTGTTCTTTATACACTAGATTCTCAGTTATTTCAATGGGCTTGGTTATGGCAACATGATTAGGATCTGAAATGTACTTCTTGAGTTGTGAGATATGAAGCACATTAAGTACATATTCGAGTTCTATAGGCAGATCCAGTTGATAAGCTACAGGATGCAACCTTTCAATAACTTCATATGGTCCAATATACCTTAGGCTCAATTTGCCTTAGGCTCAATTTGCCTCGCAATCCAAACCTCCTTATATTCTTAATTGGCGAAACTTTCAAAAAAACCTTATCACCTACCTTAAACTCCAAAGGCCTTCTTCTTTTGTCAGCATAGCTTTCGTGTTGGCCCTGGGCAACTTGAATATGCTTCTGAATCTTCCTTATTGTTTTAATAGTTTCTTAGATCAGTTTTGGGCCTAAGGTCAATGCCTCATATGTATCACTCCAGCGCAAAGGGGCTCTACATTTTCTTCCAAATAGAGCCTCAAACGGAGCCATTTTAATAGTGGATTGGTAACTATTATTGTAAAAAAATTCCACCAATGGTAAGTCATCTTTCCATTTCCCTTGGAACTCCAGTACATAAGCTCTTAACATGCCTTCAAGAATCTAATTCACTCTTTCAGTTTTCCTATTTGGCTCAGGACAATAAGAGCTGCTTAAAATTTGATTTGGTTTCAAAGGCTTTTTACAGTGCTTGCTAAAAACGGGCTTGAAATCACTGATCCCTATCTGACACTATGTCTATTGGAATTCCATGCTATCGAACTATCTCCAAAATATAGTTGGATCAGTCTTTCAACTTCCCAAGTGTCTCGAATTAGTAGAAAATGCACAAATTTAGTGAGTTGATCAATTATCACCTAGATGATATTCTTCTTTGAAGTAGAAAAAAGGTAATCCCATGATGAAGTTCATTGAGATTGAGTCCCACCTCCAAGTGGAAATTTCTAAAGGTCGCAGTTTGCCCGTGAGGCGTTGATGCTTAGCTTTAATCTTTTGGCAAATCAGATACTTGTCTATATACTCTGCGATCTCTTTCTTTATATTACTCTTCTAGAAGTGTTGTGTCAGGTCCCTATACATCTTAGTGCCTCGTGGATGCATCGACTATCGAGTGTCCTCTAAGATCTTCTTCCTTAACTCGATATTTTTGGGTACACATAGGCGATTGTGATATTGTAAGGTTCTATCTTCATTTACAACAAATCCAAGTGACTTCCTTCTCTTAGGATTTTGCTTTATCCTTCAGAGTTCGGGGTCATTTTCTTGCTTCACTCGAATTTTATCCACTCTGGAGGGATGTAAAGTAAATGCTGACAATTAAACATTTGCTTGCCCAAGTGACACAAGTTGAACACCCAAGTCCTCATGCTTACTCAAGAGGTTCAATTAAGCAATCAATATAGTGCTAAAGCTATGTTATGCCTTCATACTTAGAGTATCTGACATAACATTTGCCTTTCCTGGGTGATATTGGATTTGCAAATCATAATCTTTAAGCAATTTTAGCCAACGCCTTTGTCTCAAATTGTGCTTCTTTGGAGTGAAGATATGTTTCAAGCTTGGATAATATGTATAGATCTTACGAAGTACTCCATATAAATAATGTCTTCAAATTTTCAGTGCAAAGACCGCAACCGCTAGTTGTAGGTCGTGGGTAGGGTAATTTCTCTCATAAGGCTTGAGCTATCGGGAGGCACAAGCTACCACTTTATCTTCTTCAATCAGACCGCAGCCTAACCCATTCTTCGATGCATCATTGTAGACAGTGTACTCCTTACCTTCTACTGGTAGCGTTAGGATTAAGGCAGTAGTTAATCGCTACCTTAATTCTTGAAATTCCCTTTCACACTTCTCTATCTGCTCAAACTTAATAGCTTTCGTCGATAAATTGCTCAGGGGAGATGCTATATTTGAAAAATCCTTCACAAACCTTAGATAATAGCCGTCTAAGCCAAAGAAGCTTCTAATCTCAGTAATATTAGTGGGTCTTGGCCACTCAGTAATTGCTTTCACATTTTGGGGGGTCAACCTTAATCCCATCCTTTAAAACTACATATCTCAAGAATATCACTTCTTCTAACTAGTACTCACACTTCTTTAATTTGCCATATAATTGGTGTTCCCTCAAGGTCCGCAGCACTGTCCTCAAATTTTAAGTGTTTTCATCTCTATCTTTAGAGTATTTCAAGATATCATCTATGAACACCACCATAAAGGCTGTGGGGGCATTGGTTAGGCCAAAGGGCATCACTGTGAACTTGTAGTGACCATACCTGGTCCTAAACGCAGTTTTTGAGATATCTTCAGGTTTAATCCTAAGCGGATGGTATGCTTACCTAAATTCAATCTTGGAAAGGACTCCCGCTTCTTATAGTTCATCAAATAAATCATCTATTCGGGAGAAAGGGTATTTTTTTTTTTGTGGTAATCTTATCCAACTACCTGTAATCAGTACACAATCTCAAGGTTCCATCATTCTTCTTTACAAATAAACTGGGGCACCTCATGGTGACGCACTTGGTCTAATAAATTCCTTCCATAATAGCTAATCTAACTAAATCTTTAGTTTTCTAAGCTCTATTGGGGTCATACGATATGGGACTTTGGAGATGGGTTAGGCACAAGGGACTAATTCAATCTCAAAGTCAATTTCTCTTTGAGGTGGTAGTCCTGGTAACTCTTCTGGAAAAGCATATCTGAATTCACAAACTACATGAATATCTTCTACTTTTTCTTCATTTTCTTGAGTGTTAGTGGCATAACACGAATACCTACTACATCCTTGTCCTAATAGCCTACTTGTTTCCATAACATAACTTAAGGGACAAGGCTTTTCCTCTCTTACCCATAAAAGCGTACTTCTCTCCCTCTTTCATCCCTAAAAATAACCTTAAGGTCTTCGTAATCATTCTTGGCCCCATAAGTACGTATCCAGTTTATCCCCAAAATGATATCAGGGTTTGATAAATCAAATTGAATCAAGTCTCCAAGAAATATGATTCCACCAATAGTAATAAGGGTAAGTTTATAAGAGATGGGGTACTCAATTATAGAGTCATTAGGTAATTGATTCTATAATTGGTTTCTGTCTTTATTTTCTCAAGGTTTAATTACATAGCAAATTGGGTATATAAAAATGAATGAGTGGCAACAGAATCAAATAATGTTCAAAATGGCTTTGAATTTAAAAAGAGAATTCTAGTAGATATCGTACCAGATGTGACAAGTTCCATCTTGCTCATCACATACGCCTTTCCTACCATTACAGGCCTTGGAGCTAGGGCCCCTTGGCTAGGTTGAGCTAAGGGCTTTGCTGCGCCCTTATCTACAGCCTTCAGTTTTTGGGGACAAGCAATAATCAGATGCTCCAGGCTACCATATCACATGCATTTATTAGTTCCCACTAGACATCCAGGAGTGATGTCGTTGGTTTTTCCATATTTCTCACAGGGCTTTACTGGGCCTGCAGGACGACTCTTGGGAGG
The DNA here is from genome assembly GCA_002740545.1 of Lophocereus schottii. Classification (NCBI taxonomy): domain Eukaryota; kingdom Viridiplantae; phylum Streptophyta; class Magnoliopsida; order Caryophyllales; family Cactaceae; genus Lophocereus; species Lophocereus schottii. The sequence continues at coordinate 67 of NCQV01077100.1, read as the reverse complement.
AGCCGGAGTAAGCTTGTTATGATGTATAAGGTTTTGATGATAACAAATCCAAGTGTTGTTGTTCTAA
>NCQV01077068.1:0-24454 GCA_002740545.1 Lophocereus schottii | reverse complement strand
AGTTTGCGGAAATTTTGGGGTTGGACGCTGATTATGGAGATGGTCGGCTAATGATGATGGTAATGATATGTGTTGGTGGGGGTGTGTATGGCGTGAAGGAGGAAAATATGAGAGACAGATAGAAGGTGAGAGAGGGGGGTTAGGCGTGGTGTACGGGGTGACGCGTAGGGGATTTTTGAGCAGAAGAGGTAGGGTTTTTTTTTTAATAGTATTATTCTATTAAGGTTTTCTTCTTTGGACTCCTCTTCCAAGTCTTCTAATTTTTATTCAATTAGGAGTAATAATTTTGTAACCTTAGCCTGAATAAATCATTATGGAAATAATATTTTTCTATAAATCATTATTTTTGGACCGACTTGATAACTTAGTATGTAAAATTTGAACTTCGATATCTTCTCTTCTCCTCTTCATTTTATTAATGCTTAACCTAAAAAACATATAAAATAAAGTAAATTAGATGAAATAATATATATAATATAATCAAAATAATTGTTAAAACAATGCATGATTCATGCCTTAATAGTCACCTTATCACTTGAGATAAGGAATATGTGAGACAACGATTAGATGTTGGATAATATAGATTACTCCTAATGGCAAACTCAAAAGCAAGTCACTAATAGGGCATCTTAGGGAAGTGATCGCAAAATTTGATAAGCTTGAAACTCTAGCTATGGACCTTGAACTTGAATTAATAACTTGAGTTAGAGAGCCCTTCACTTATCTATTGATTATCTCATTTTTTGAGTCTATGTCTTGAAATTTCAATACTTGCATACTTCTTAAGCCTGTTCTATTTTTTGTCTTTCCTTACTCAAATGTTCTTACCTAATAAAGAATCTAAGATTTAAAAATTTGCAAAAGGGGAAAAAAAGAGGAGCTAGCTTGAAAACCGTCCATGTTAAGCTAGCCAAAAGGAGAGGGAGAGGAATAAAATTAAAAAAGAGACTAAAGATTTCAATCCATCATTTGGAAGGGGAAAGATTAGAATTCTTTGCTATAAGTCATGGAGCTTTGAAGGACATAGAATATAATAGAAGGCTTCCTTTCAGTAATCTACATTAATAACTTTGTTAAACCTGATAAGTTACCATCTAGAACCCATTGGATCCTTTGAACAAGCAGTTTCTTCATAACCACATCTGTCCTAACCAGGGAGTGGAAGTGTGTCATAGGTGACATTGAAATTCGTGATAAAAAAAGAGTTTGAACCAAATGATCCTATCCCAAGAGAGTAGGAAAAAAAAGAAAAATAAGAAGAGAAAAAAAAAAGAGAAGAGAAGAATGGAAAAAAGCTTGAAAAGAAGCTGAATAAAGAAAGGAAGAAATTGATGATTCACAGTGACCTCATTACCCATGAACACTTGCAGATTTCATAAGGGTCATTTGAGCCTTTATACTGATTTCCTTCCTCTGGTACACTGATCCCACCTACCTTAAAAGTCCTCCTAAAGGCATCCCTCTGTTAAGCTATATCCTCTTACTTCCAAACTGCTACAGGCTTGATGCCGTATTGGATATATATATGCAATCTCTTTAAGGCCTGCCCATAAAGACTCTTTTCCATGAAGGAACATCTCAAATGAGGCCTTCGGTCTCTCAAAAAAATAGTGTTTGCTCCAAAAACCTAAAAAGATGAGCCAAGCAATAGAAGAACGCAAATAAAATGTTGGGTTTTGAAGAACAGAAGCATTTTATTGAATATTCCCATCAAATAAGGCTTAGCAAACTATTCATCCACTTTACCACTTTTTCCAAGTCATCATACCCTCTAATATCTCCTCCATTTCATTATTTAGAACTCTTTAGCTCAATGATGGTCGAAGATCAAGAACTGGAAACTCATTTCCAATATCAAATTCTTCAAGTAAGAACTCACCAAGACTGATGGCTCCCATACAGTTCCCTGCACAACTAAGGTTTCTTTTACTATAAATATTTCCGGACATGGGGATGATCACATTTACTCTATTGGATTGAGGCTAATTAAGACCAGCAAAAACATCTTTGACTATCACCATCCTTACACATCTAGGGTTTCCTATTACTACAAGCGGAAATTATGGGGGGTTTCCTTTAAAAAAAGCACTTTGATGCAAAACTTTAATTAAAAATAAAGATTCCGTTTCCTAGGTAGCTTATATCTTATAACTTGAGCTAACCCAAGAACTTAGACATGGATTCCCAACGTAGCATGAGGCATACACATGTAAGCCTGCGAGGTTAGGTCATAACATGTATACATTGTGAGCATACATTCATTGTCTTACTTAGGATAGCTGGTGTACTTACATTTTGACATGGATCTTTAGCCTATGTGCTAGCCTGACCTTCACCTTAATCAATAAGGGAACTATGGTTCGAAAAATTATGCAACCAAGCTTTATAACGATCTTGCAAGAAGGGCATATAACCTTGTCACCTATGAAACTATATTAAAGTTCTTAAGATTATGTCAATAATTATCGTAGAAGACATATATACTTTGACTCACACCTTAATGAGGCTTAATCAAAAGTGGGGCTCTATCCTCAAAGAGAGAATTATAGAATCATCATCACCCTTATATTGAATAGGTGGATCACCCACATCCTTATACAAAGAACGTCAACCCAACTTCAGCGTATCAAGTAACTAAGTTCAAGAAGATGTAGCCATAGTGGACATCTCATCCTCTTCATCTTAGTATAAAAGGAACCCTTAACAACTAGGGCATTTAAATTCAATAGGCTTTTATCAAAAGAAGATGACACCAATGCATAATTAACAAAAGGTTAAACTTGGAGATTTGGCATTTCAACACTTGATTAATGATAAATCGGGAACGGGCTCTCACGTCATCAAGTTCATAGGCATCTAACTACAAGTCCTCAAGCTCAAATGCCACCAAGTTTACACGCATCTAGGACATTTTAACTTGAACAGGCTTTTATCAAAAGAAGATGACACTAGTGCATAATTGAAAAAAGGTCAAAGTTGGAGATTTGGCATTTCAACACCTAATTAATGACATATCAGGAACAGGCCCTCACGCCCTCATGTTCATAGACATCTAACTACAAGTCTTTAGGCTCATAGGCCACTAAGTTCATAGCAATCTGGCTGTAGGTCTTCCAGCTCACATGCCATCAAGTTCATAAGGATCTGGCTATAAGGCTTCAAGATTCCACACCACCAAGATCATAAGGGCCTGGCTATAGGTCTCCAGGCTCTCACATTACCAAGTTCAAAAGGATTTAGCTATAGATCTTTAAGGTCCCATGCCACTATGTTCACAAGGACCTAGTTATAGGTATTCGGGCTCTCACACCTCAAAGTGTATGGGGATCTAGCTACAAGTGATTAGGCTACCATACCACATCAGAGGGGCTTGGCTACAAGTCTTCAACCCTCTCGTACCGTCAAACTCACATGGACTTGGCTACGAGTATTTAGGCTATCATACCATCAAGTTCACAAGGACCTTGCTATAGGCCTTCAGGCTTCATGCTATCGATCTCGGAACTGCTCGATCGGTGAAAGGCCGAACGCAAAACTACTAGACCAGTGAAAGGCTAAACTCAGAACCATTATACTGGCAAAAGGTCAAATCTCAGAACCTTTAGACTGGTAAAAGGTATGCTAAATTGATAAAAAGTTATGTCTTAGAACCAGTAGACCTTTGAATGGTCAAATTTAGAATTGTTACCCCAACAGAAGGTCCAATTCACAACTACCAAATTGGTGAAAGGTCAAATCTTATAACCGATGAATTAACTAAAAGTTGGCTAGATTGGCAAAAGGCCAAATCCCAAAACTAGTGGATTGGCGAAAGGTTAAAATTAGAACCACGGGATCAGCAAAAGGTTGATTCAGAAGGGCTAAAATAGTATAAGGTATGTTAAACTAGGAAATTGTCAAAAATGTAGAATCATTGGGCTGGGAAAAGTCCACATTACCCTCTGTTACAGCGAAAGTGGATGAGCACTAAGCTTTAAGACTATCACCAGGCAAGTTCAAGCATCATTAGTATTCGTCACGACAAAAGTGGATAAGCACTAGGCTTTAGGTCTTCTACTACCAAATCTAGGCATCATCACTTTCAAATAGGCAAGCACAAATAAAGTTCTTTACATTAAACTTACCCTTACCAAGGCTTGGTCAAACTGGGGCTACATATGTATGCCTAAAAAGTGTCTTCTTTTTTATAAAATGTCAAATGATAACAAACTAATCAAATAAGATTTATGGGCCTTTGAATATTGAAATGCAGAGCCTTGAAATGTTCCAACATCCTTAACCCACACATCTAAACCCGTAAATGCCCACAAAAGGTCAATCAAGCCCAAAAAGTCCAAGTAGGACCAAATTAACAGTGTTCGACATCTGAGATTCATTCTATATATTCATTCCACTCTAGGGTGCACAAAATTATTAAGTTTAGATACTAATATTCATTATTGACTAAGTTTTATCGTGATGTATTACAGATTAAAATTAGATAAGCAACATAAAGGACATAAGTTGATTACTGAACCGTGTGTTGACATGACAATTGTTAAATATTTTACTTATTTCCTACTACACAATTATCGAAAAAGTATAACATTGGTGCCATTAGAAACTATTCTCAATAAGAGTTCAAGTAATTGAAAAAAAAAAGAATCACTCAAATGAAGGTTGGACATAAATGTTATGACTAAAATAAGTTTGACTATTTACACCTTAACCTAGGACACTATTAGGTTTCTGGCTAGTAGAGCCTGACCCGTCCCCTTGTTTCTAACCTATCTTCTAAAAGTCTAGCTGCTAACTCAAACTAGAGAAAAACCCTAGTTCATCTGGCGTAAAGTTCTGGGAAACCCTCGACAACTATAAATTTGGCATCTTACCTAGCCTTCAAATATGGTAAGAACTTTAGAAAACATGGAGACAATACTGAGAGGTTCGAAGAACCCAACCAAACCTTTCTTAAATAAATCTTAAACCCCTTAAGGCACCAGCCAAAGATCGATATTCTCAAACCTAAGGTTCTTTATGTCATCTAGGCAAGTAACCTGAGGATGCCAATCTTTCAAACATACCTTTCCCATTTTCCCTTTCTATCTTTATTTAGTTTATATGTATTTAATTTGAAAGATTCAATCTTTGGTAATTTAGTCCCCGTCTACTGTAATTATCTTGATTATTGTATTGTTTCTCTATGTATCTTTAGACCAATATTGTGTCTTTTAATTTTGTTATTACCTTCATTAGATTATAATATGTTCATGTTTTTGTGTTTATGTGAATTAATTCTATTTTTTGTTTGATTAGTGAAGGCCGTTTGCGATGATGGGCAACATTGTGAAGCAATCCATCATGATATCATACCTTCACTTCCAAATTTAGATCATTGGTTTGAACCTATGGAGTTAGACGTTCCCCACTTCAGGGATCAACTGGGGGCATTTTAAAAACCTTTTTGAAACGAACCTTCTATCCCTTTCAGTTTATATTTCATTTTAGAGAGTAAAACTATCTTCATAAATTGTTTCCTAAGATTCATTGGCAATTCTATTCATTTTAATAAATTTGATTTTATTCATTTATTTTCTTTTCGATTTTTGCATTAAGTATTTTGGACTAGGGTAGGACGTATAAATTTTGAAACTTGGATAGACTCCCTATCCTAAGTAGTTTTTGACTGTTACGACCACGAAGCCCAGTCATGCTCTTACCCAGGAACCTAGCTAGGATCCATGGGTCTGCAATGAACAAATTGGACATATGATTTCAATTAATTTTTTTATTTGTTGCTAGAAGCAGAAGTTTGGGCTCCCCAGTTCTAAACAGTAATAACTGGAAGCTGGACAACAATCTTAATCCAAGAACCCATCACGTGTTATGATGGGGTCCAGCTCTCTCGCCTAAATAGCGATATTGTCTAGATTATAAGGGCGTAATCAACATCACAAGCCAAAATCCCAGTTCTACCTATCCGAAAAGGTTAAGCTGGAAAATAACAACACAATGCAATTCATTCAATATTGTTGCTAGTGAGTTTATAGAAAAACTTAAAAACCAAATCTACTCTCCAAAAAGAACCATAAACCAAACGGGACACCGTAAGGCACGATAGGTTCATTTTTTAAAGAGGTTTTCAGAAACCCCTGAATAAACCCTGAAATGGGACCATTTAACTCTATAGCATTAGACCAATGATCTAGATTTAGGAGTGAAGGTACAATATCATTATGTAATGCATCATAATATCACCCATTTTCACTAACGGGTTCTGCTAATGAAAATGGGAAATTATAATTAATTCGCACTAACATAAAAAGAAACATATAGCATATTAATGCAACAATAAAAACATGAAGCATTAAGTAAGAAAGAGAAATGTTACAATTAATATTTACAGTGAGCAGGGACGAAGATAACAATATTACATATCTAAAATTAAGTAAAGCTACGCAAAATGAAAAGGGAAAGGGATAAAGAGAAATGTAGGTTTGAAAGATTGGCGTCCTTATGTTACCTGCCTGAATGACTTAGAGAACCATGTGATCAAGAATATCGAGCCTTGACTTATGTTTTAAAGGGTTTTGATGATTGATTTGAAAAGTATTTGATTAGGCCCTTTGATCTTCTCAGTATTATCTAAGAGTTTTATGGGGTTTTCGCCACGTCTGTGAAAATTAGGCAGGCGCAGAATTTATAGCTTTAGGAAAAGAGGGTTTCCTATAGTTTCTCGATAATTGGTGCCTGGTGAGCTAAGAATTCTGTATTTTTAGTCACTAGCTAGGGTTTTTGGAAGATACATAAAAAACAAGGAGCCCGACGAGCTTCACTAGACAAGAAGTCAGTCATGTTCCGAATTGTGTTGCAAACAGTCCAACTTGTTTTGACTTTAACTTTCACATGCAACCTCTATTTTGAGTTTTTTTTTTTGTACTATAAAATTTACTGAGTCTAGTTTCTGATGACACTAATTTCTTAATTTTTAGATAGGTGTGGAAGACCAAATCAAATGGTAAACAAGCATTATTTTGAATGCACATCTTAATAATCAACTTATATCCTTCCATTGCTTATTGGATTTTGATGCATAATATGTAGAAAGCCTATTCAATGAATAATATTAGTATCCAAATGCAATAATTTTATGGACCCTAAAGTGTGGCAAAAATACAAAATATATCTCAACTAGTCCTCGAACTTCATTAATTTGGGCCTATCTGGACTTTTTGGGCTCCAGTAGCCTTTTATGGGCATTTTTACGCGTAGATGTATGGGTTAAGGAATTTTGGCACCTATGGTTCTTTATTTCAATATCCTAAGATTCCCGAGTCTTATTGGATCGATTATCATCATCGAGTATTGTATAAGAAGGAGACACCTCTTTGATGTCTATAGTTAGCCCTACTTTGACCACACCTAAGTAAGATGTAGGTCAAAGTAAAGAAATTTATTTGTGCATACTTATTGGAAAGTGATGATGCCTAGACTTGGTCGCTGGAAGACTAGAAGCCTGGTGCCTATCCACCTTCACCTTGATGGATGCTAATGATGCCTAACTTGGCTAATGAGTGTGCTAAACCTCGGTATCCACTAGCTTTCACCATGACTGAGGTTGATGTAAACCTTTTGCATATATAATGAATGTTTCCTGGTCTAGCAGTTATGAATGTTAGACCTTTTGCTAGTCTAGCGGACCCTTCACTGTTCTAGCATTTCTGAATTGACCTTCTGCCAGTCGAGCGAACTTTCGCTGATCTAACAGTTTTAACTTTGACCTTTACTAGCCTACTATGAGATTTGACCTTTCACCAATGCAGTGGACCTATCGGAAGTCTAGTGGTTATAAGATTTGACCTTTGCCCAGTCTAGTAGATAGGAATTTGGCCTTTTACCGATCTGATAGCTCTAGGATTTGATCTTTCCCCTGTCTAGCAGCTCTAAGCTTGACCTTTTGCTAGTCTGTCTACTGGATCTTTCGCCAGTCTTGCAGTTCCAAATTTGACCTAAAAGCCTCTCCTTTTTATAAAATGCATGTAAGTGATAGACCAATCGAATATTATGTGCCCTTGGATATTAAAATGAAAAGCCTTAAAATATGCCAACATCCCTTACCCATACAAGCAAAACCTCTAAAAACTTTGTGATAATACTGAGAGGTGCAAAGAATAAGACATAGGGGCCCCCATACATCGAATGATAGTAAACCAATTGAATAAGATATAGGGACACCCAGATAGTGAAATGAGGGGCTTTAAAATATGTCAACATCCCTTACCCACACAAATAGAACCTCATAAAACTACGTGACAATATTGAGAGGTCTAAAGAACCTAACCAAACCCTTCTCAAATCTATCCTTAAAAACTTTAAGGCACAAGTCAAGGCTTAGGATTCTCGATTCCGTGGTTCCCTGAGTTACTCAAGCAGGTAACCTGAGGGCGCTAATCTTTCAAACCTACCTTTCTCTTTTTCCCCTGCCATTTTTCTTTTGTTAACTTTATTTAATTTCTAATATATGATCTTTGGTGATTTAGTCCTCGCCCGTTATAAATATTAATGTTACCATTTCTCATTTTCATATGATGTTTTAGTTTCTTATTATTATATTTAATATGCTGCATGTTTCTTTTTATGCCAGTGAAAATTAATTCTAATTTCTCGTTTGATTAGTAGAGGCCATTAGTGATGAAGGAGGATATCGTATACACTCCATCACGATATCGTATTTTTGCTCCAAAATCTTAGTCTTCGATTTAAACCTATGAAGTCATATGCGCTCCACTTTAAGGATTATTTAGGGTCCTTTCGAAAACCTCATTAAAAAACAAGACTATTGTCCCTTTTAGTCTATCAAATGAATTTCATTATTTCATTATTTTTTGTTTAAGCTTTTAGACTAGGAAGAATAAGAATTTTGGCTCGGGATGCAGATAATGCTCCTATGATCTAGATGGTACCTATGTTGGGGCTAGAGAGCTAGACTCTGCCCTAGCCAAAAGGAGCTCAACTGGATCAGGACTGCTGTCCAGCCTTCTACACTAGGCGATCACCAGCACTGTTTGGAACCGGGTAGGGTTACTAAGTTCGAGCCCAACCTTTTATTGTATTCTGAGTAATTTTAGCTGAAAATAAAAGAAGACAAATAAAATAAAATTCAAACTATGAGCCTAGGAAGTGGGTCCAATAGTTCTCAGTGGATTGCATCTGCATTCTAAGTCATAGTCCTTACAGTGGTGACTCTCTAGCGATAGTTTTTTAAGAGTGTGAGATTTAAAAATCAAAATGGAAAATTGTTTTGATTACACTTGCATTAGGCATTGTTGCATCATAGGTATTGCTTTGTTGAAGCTAACAACAACTCTAGGTTAAACCCTGTCTTTACTGATTTGGAAAAGTAGCTAGTTACTCGATGGGTCCGCTAAGACTTCCAACTGAGCTGGCACCTGTTTCTTCCACTTGTAGTGTACTTTCCTTGATCCACGTGAAATATGGGAAAGCAACTTAATGTTCTTGTCTTTGCATATGACCCATGCATAACGAAGCATTCGAGGTTGTAAAAGGACTGTTCTAGACCTTACCTAAACCGCTTATCACTTAGAAGTTTGAATTAGGTTAGGATTCATATGCATGTGTGATTTTATGAATACTTGTAATTCTAGTGGACTATCTAAAATTGGCCTCTATTAAAAGACCCATGCATTGATGCTTTAGAGTTCATAAAGTCATTATTGTGTCTAGGAATTAAGGTTAAGAAAATGTTTGTCTAGCCCAATTGAAGATGTGGTCGACTCTTAGACCCATAAAGCCTAATTATGCTCCTTAAATAAGGTCCAAATATTTTGGCCTTGCATTAGAAGAAGACCAGTAAGAAGTTATCCAGTTTCTAGGAGTTGCCTGCATTATAACATGAGGGTTAATATTATTAGTCTAGTTCCAGGATACTTTAAGTCATGAGCTTCCAAGTCTCATTATATGTTAGGAAGTTCTAACGGCCATTATTGGGTCTTAACAGATCAATTGTGGGCTACCTAACACAATGTTTCACGCATCATTTGGTCTCATCGAGCGTAGCCTATAAGTCCGTTTAGGCCTAAAGTTCGTTTAGGCCTAAAGTCCATGATGTAGCCAATTACATCTTTAGAGTCCTAGTCCATCGTAGGTTGGCATCAAATCATACATCTTATCCACAGCACATAAGTTCTGTTAGGACCAAGATTTTTGAACCATGTACAAGTCCATGGTTCATGCGTCATACATCTACTCCCTAGGCTTAGGATCCATGCATGAGACCACTTAGATCCATCCATATGCCTAAACTAGCCCCTTCTAGGCATAATAAACCAAAGTCATGCTTAGCCCTAATACAAGTCTTTGACTCATCTTAGATCGATCTATACCCAACTTAGCGCCACATGTTAACTGTCTAAGTCTAACCTAGACTCTAGTCGAAGTTAAGTCCGGATTTTATATAAAACTAGCAGCATAAATCTAATACTTTGACCTTATCTCTTCCAGCCTAGCGTAAATCTTAAAGCCTACCAACCAATCTTCCCCTTTTGAGTTGACATTTCCCTCAACCAATCTCCAAGACCTATAATCATTCTCTTCCATTACCTACGTTCATTACATTTCATCTTTCAAACTACCACCTCATTACTCAGGATAGGAAAATAAGACAAATGGAACTTAGATGTAGGCCAATAAATATTACTCCTAATGGCAACCCAAAAGCAAATCAATAATGGAACAACTTCGGAAGTGATCGTAAACTTTAATGAGCACGAAACTCTAGCTATGGACCTTAGACAAACAGTTAAGAAGCCTAAACTTAGAAAGTCCTTTAGGTAATTCAGGGATTCACCCCAAATTCCCAAATAAATGAAGAAGAAAAGTTCGTTTTAGGTCAAGATAAGTGGACCTACCTTAGGCTTATATTTAACACTAAGACTCAAGATCTTTACATGAAGCTCACAAAATCGCTTAGAAAAGGTTCTCTTATTCATACAAGACACCGAGATAAGGGACTAAGCATTGGTATTCCTTAATTTTAGGCTTTCAACACTAAGCCTACTGCATACATCCATACCAGAGGATCTAAAGAGCACCACCAACCTCTTGAACTTGCATTCATAACTTTAATCGGAGAGTCCTCTCACTTATCCACTACATCTCCCATTTTTTAAGTCTAAGTCTTGAAACGTTAATGCTTTCATACTTGTTGAACCTATTCTATATTTTTCCTCTTCCTTGTTAAAATGCTCTTATCAATGAGGAATCCAGAGTTTAAAAAAAGTGGAAAAGGGAAAAGAAAAAGAAGATGGGCTAACTTGAAAACCTCATAAGGCCAACTAGACAAAAGGAGAGTAAGAGACATAAAGTAAAAAAGAGACCAAGGATTTCAGTCCATTACCTAAAAAGGGAAAGATCAAAAATTTCTTCATGATAGGTCATGCAGCTTTAAAGGATATGCCCAGCCTCCTTTGATAAACTACATTGATACCTTTGTAAAGTTATCACTTCTTTCATGCTCACATCTAACCTAACTAGTGAGTAGAAGTGTGTCATAAGAGACATCAAAATTAGAAATAAAAAAGTTCATACCAAAAAGCCCATATACGGAAGAAAGAGAAAATAAATAAAAAAAAACAGAAAACCAACAAACAAAAGAGAGCGAAGAGCAGAATTGAACAAAAAAACTTGAAAAGAAGAATAATAAAGAAATGAAGAAATTATTGATTCACACTAACTTCATCACCCATACATATATAGGGATTTCATAACGGTTATTTGAGCCTCCAGCCCGATTCCTCTTCCTTTGGCACCCTAACCCTAGAGATTATTGTCCTCCATGAGGCATCCCTTATTTGGGTTACACATTCTTACTCTCAATCTATGACTACCCTGATTTCATGTTGGATACATAGCTAGTCACTCTAAGGCTTGGCTACGAAGACTCATTTTTATGAAGAAACATCTCAATTAAGTCCTTTTGTCTTAAAGAGAGAGAGAGAGAGAGAGAGAGAGAGAGAGAGAGAGAGAATATGGCGGGTCTGAAATAAGAAAAGGTGGGCTAAGCTAAAGGAGAAGAAGGAAATAAAACCTTGATTTTTGAGAACAAGAAGCAGTTTAGGGTCATCATGTCTTAGATAACGTAGACCAAGGTCCCTGGTCCTAACAAGATACTGGAATGTTCTTTTCATAGCCTTGAGGTGTGATTCCATAGGAGTTTATTGAAATATTGCCTATAAGTAAAAACTAAACATAATGTCAGGCAACAATTAAAGATTTTGATGATCAATCACACCTCTGTGTACCTTTTAGTAAGTGTCTTACCATTTGAATCTGAGTGAAGCTTATAAATGGAAGTCTATGGAGTTTTGGCATGCTTTGAACTATCAAGTCCATATTTCTTCAAGAGTTCCTTGATATACATGTCTTTGGTTGATAAATATGTCATCTTGGTATTCCTCGATTTGTAATCCAAGCAAGAAGTTCAACACTCCCATCATATTCATCTCAAATTCCATGCTCGTAAGTATAGAGAATCCTTTTCAAAAGAATTAATTAATGGCGCAAGATAATATATCATTAACATTGGTTTGCATAAGTAAGAAATCTTTCCCCTTTGTTTTAATCAACACAGTCATGTCGATTTATATTCTTTTAAAATCATTTTGTCTAAGAACTTGCTAACCTCTGACACCATGGTTTAGGGATTGTTTCAATCCATGGAGGGCATTGTGCAACTTGAAAATATGATTAGGATAGTTAGAGTTTTTAAAGGCAAGGGGCTATCCAATGTAAACTTCTTCTTGTAAATATCTATTTAGAAATATGTATTTTGCATCTATTTGATATAATTTGATGCCTATAAAAGACGAAAATGCAAGTAGAATTCGAAGAGCCTCTAATGTAGCTACAAGGACAAAGGTCTTATAATAATGAATCCTTATTTCTGATCACATTTCTAGACTCATCTAGCTTATTCTTGAATGACCATTTGCTTTCAACATTTAGATCGTTATTACGTCAGGTGTGCAAGGGTAAACTTGGTTTCTTTCAAACTTCTTAAGTTCTTCTTGCATAACTAAAGTCCAATCAGGGCCTTTAGGAGTTCTCAAGGGCTTTTGGGTTATATGAGAGGCGCAAATGTGGACTAAGAGAAGAATGAGTCTTCACACTTGATTTGAGAACTGACATGATGATGTTGATAAATGGTGCACAAGGAATTTGTAACCTTTCCTTGGTTCTTGGAGACTTTGATAAGTGCTCACTTCCTGTCTTACCTATGTACAACTTCTTACCATACTTTAGTTTTCTCAATATTTTCAGCTGCAAGGGTCCTGATAGTGTCTTCTTATTGTTTAAGGTACCTTGAGGTAAGCTGTTAATAGTTACTTTGTTAGGTTCAACTCTTTCTTCTTCTTCATTATCATGTCTACTAAGTTTTGGGATTTTGAAATGAAGTTAAGCTACTGATTTCATCACCATTTCATCATTCACCCCATTAATGCTTTCTTTAACCTTGGTTTTCTTATTGTATACTTAATGTATTTTTCTTTGTTGAGAGTACCCGATGAAGATGACTTCATCACTTCTTCTATCGAACTTTCTAACATTTTCTTTTCCATTGATGTGAATGTAGCACTTGTTACCAAATGCTTCAAAGAAAAATTCTTTAGCTTCTTTTCTTTGAGGAGGTCACATAGAGTTTTCTTGAAGGACTTGCCTGATCAAGCATCCTTTTGGAACATAGTTGTTAATTTTCTATAGCTTTACACCAAAATCAATTTGGAAGATCATTTTTATATAGCATTATTCAGACCATATCTTTCAAGGTTCTGCTTTTTCTCTTGACTACCCCATTCTGTTATGTGGTCCTCAGTATTGAGAAGTTGTGTGATGTTCCCGTCTAGTCACATAATTAAATAAATTTTCCTTTGAACTTAGTTCCATGATAATTTCTCCTAGTTTGAACTAATAGTCCTTGATGGTTCTATACCTACCTATAATAATTTAGTAAACACTTTAAAGTATCCATTTTATCTTTTAGGAAGAACACTCAAGTAAATCGACAGCAATCATGAACAATACAAACGCATATTTATTACCACCAAGCTTTCCTAATCTTATAGGATCACATAAATTCATGTCCAATGATTCAAAGGGGCTTGCAGTTAAAACAATATCCAAGGGCTTAAATGAAGCTCTAACTTGTTTGCCTTTCAAACAAGCATTAGAACCATGATCTTCATCATGCTTATACTTGAGAAAACCTCTTACTAGATCATGTTCATATAATTAGTCAATAATATGTATACGAGCATAACCTAACCTTCTAGGCCACAACCATTCATCAACATTAACAACTTTAAAATGTATAAGGCTCTTGAAGTTAACATAAGCAAGGTTAATAGCACAAACATTCCCTACTCCACATCCAAACAGAGTATTATTTTCAGTTTCAACACTGGAGACATCACATTGAGCAGAATTCAATGTAACCTTATTTCCTTAATCACATAATTTGGAGATGCTGAGCAAAATTGAATTTAAGACCATCTAATAAATAAACATTCTAAATTGAGTTAGAGAATTTTTACTAACTTTTCAACCTCCAATGACCTTTCCATACTCTTTTGTCTCCAAATGTAACTTTGCCTTGATTTGATTCTTCGGGTTTTGAAAATACTGTAGCATTTCCAGTCATGTTCGTTAAGTATCCGCCAAGAGGGTATCATGCGTTTGACTTGAAGCATACTTATAAATCAAGCGTCAAGGGTTTTTACTTCCTTGACTGAAAATCTATGTATAGGATTTGTTATGATATTCAAGGGCCTTGCACCCTTTGATACCTAGTTTGGTACCCATACTTGAAGAATTCTGGGACTACATTTAGTGTGAGGTGGTGTCTTGTATAAAGTTTCTCTACCACCATCTCTTGTTAGAGTTACTTTGGTGCCCTTTCCTCATCTTGGGTGATTAGAGTGTTCTTGTAAAACATTTTTAGTTTGTCTTGAGCTACTTTAGCCTTCATGAGGTGGTGCCTCTTTAGTAAATAAATTCTAATATGATTTTCTCTTGTTGCTAGGATCATATCTACGATCTTTGTGAAGGACACACTTTAAAATTCAAGTAATTTGTCTAAATTTTCTTATCCCTTAGTGAATTTGAAAACATGCTCATTTTTAGTTTCAACTTTTGTTGTTATTCCCTGACAGTTTTGGCCTTAATCATATAGTCATTTTAGTTCTCATGGAATTCATCATATAATTCTAAAAACTGTTTGTAATCATCCTCTAAAGACTTGCATTTTGTGCATAATGAGCACATTCATTTTGTAAACTTTCCTTTGCATATTTCAAAATAGAAATTTCATCATTAAGGGACTTAATCTTAGAAAGAAAATCTTTTTTTGCATTTACACCATGCTAAAAAGAGAGATTTTATCTGTTAGATGGATGTTCCTCCAACTTCTTGAGAATCATTTCGTAGTACCCTATTGAGTAGGATTTTATGTTGCTATCATGATCGTTTTGCCCTTTCCCTTGAACTTCTTTTATTCAACTTCCTTTTTCAAGGATTCACAATCCGTCATTGTATGTCCTGGCTGGCCACCCCAAAGTAGACAATTATACTAGATTCTTTTAAGAGTAGGATTATATACTTTTGTTTACTACTGAGGGTGATCCCCTTCAAAGCTTCTTGAAGTCAAATTCTTGTTCTTAAGCATTTTATGGAAGCCTCGGGCTAGCCTGATGGTGTGATTTTTATAAAGATTACATTTTAAACTGAAGCATATGCCTTTCGTCGCAACACTTTGATAAGTGCTTAAAGGATATATCATTTTAGCATCATTTTGCTGCATTTTTGGGGAGAATTTTGTACTTTACGTTATAATTTATACTTTTTTTCCATTTTACCCTTGGGTATGGTTCTTTTTTGTGCTTTGTAGGTTTTTGGACCTTTTTGCCCTTGTTTTGACCCCGACTGAGCGCATTTTGACTCTCTACGGACATCCTTAAGTCACTATGCTTGTGGAAGGGAAAAAGAACAAAAGAATGTCGAGCCAGAGCTGACCACGAATGGTCCGTGGTGGTGGCCACGGTCTATAATGTCCTCATTGCCCCGAGGCATTTTGTTTTCTCGTGCCTTATCGACTTCCAGGCATTTTGAATGTCATTAATTCTTGTGATTGTTCAGCTTCCATGAGTTTCACCATAAAATGGTGCTTCTTTATTTCAAAATGCCTATCCATTTCCATTTTTCCTCTCTTCAAGTTTATCAATTAAATTAGGATTTTAGAAAGAGAGAGAATTGAAGTGAAGATTTGCAAGGATTTTATGCTGAGTTTGCAATCGACTGATTCAAGCGCATTAATTAGCTAAGCATTTCTTTTCCCTTCTCTTCTCTTTTCTCATTATATTTGAGTTTGTGTTTTGTAATTTTGATTATGACTTTGTTTTGATTTTGGATTAATGCAAATAACAGTTATGTTATGGATTTGCTATTTACCTCTTTGAGCATTTTGGATTTGTTGGATTATTTTATTGGATTCTAGATGTTTATTGTTTTGCAAGGAATTTGATCACCTTTTCGTATGTTTTGGGTGTTAGATGAATGACTGAAAGGTGAAATTTGATACTTGAACTGCAAGAATTGACTTGATTGTGTGGAGTCTTGAGAGAGCACACCAATTGAGAAACTACGAATATGATAATCGCATGCTTAATGATCCTAAACAAATTGAAATTCCTTGAGAAATGGTAATTGGTAGATTTAGGTATTTCACTTCATCTTGAAAGAAGGTTGTAATACTTCGATTGTCAGCTTTAAAACAACCAATTAAGGAAGAAGTACTTGATTGATGCATATATCGAATAATTGCTTATTTTGCTTAATTCCAATTATTATTTATCCATTAGATAGATAGTCGATTAGTTTAATTTCAAACGTCAAATTTTGATTCGCTTAGCCTATTTTGAGGGAACATAACTTAATAGATCAACCTAGTCTCTGTGGGATCGATATTGATTTGCTACAATGCCACAGTGCGCTTGCAGCCCCATCACACTTAGGGATCGATCCATAGGAATGGATTATGAAATTAAATTGCCTAAATGAAACTATTAAACTAGCACAGTATAGCCAATGACTTACAAAATGTTCACTCTAAGTGAGATAAAAAATAACAACTATATAAAATTACTACAAAAGAAAACAAACCTAATCTCTTAATCATAAATAATCAAAAAGAAAAGTAATTTGCCAAAATGTCAGCTATGAAGACAGGGGAATTAACCATAGTGAGCACAAACTGGGGATAGCATTAGATGACCTCCATTGACAAGTGGCAAGTTTTGCTCAGTTGCGAAGTCGAAATAGGACAGTAGCACAAGTGAACCAATTTAGTAACTACAGCATTGTGAGAACCAAAATTGGACAAAATCTAGCAAATTGAACTCCAACTATGTGCAATTTCATAGCTAAATTAGAATATTTAATCAAGCCAATAAAACCCAAAATCCAATTTACACCAACATGAGTACTAAAATCTAAATCTGAAACAAGAAGCGCATTAGATGGAAATGGAAGAATTTAAATTAGAAAAATAAAACTCTTATGCTATCTGCATCCCCTCTTTAATGCTTCCGGCCTTCAAGTTGTAGCCCCATGAATACAGCTCCTTTTCCCTTGATTATTTCCCTTAAACTGAAATTAAAGCTCACCTATTATAATCGCTTCATTTTTTTATGGTGATGATGATGATAGGGATGAAGGCAATGGCTGAAGGTGATAATGGAAGAATTAACGAAGGTGATTGAAGGACGAGAGAGAAAGGAAAAGGGGCCAAGGCATTACCAGAGGAGCGAGGAAGAAAAAGCAGTAACAAAGGACGAAGAAGCTCTTCGGGTTTTATTGGGTAAGCCGAGAAGAGAGAAAGAAGAAGAAGAAGAAGAAAAAGGAAGGGGAGAAGGACTCACATATCACGTGCCTATGAAGGGGAGGGGTGGGCTGTCTAGGTCAAGAACGCGCTGGCCGATGAGGGAGCCTAGGGCCTATAATGAGGGTAAGGAAAGAAAGCTGCACATGACGGCACAGGGGGGAGGAAGAAAAATGTGGACTAGGCTCGATGAGAACCTGGGCTGCGGTGCTGCTGGACGCCCATGTGCCGACCCTCTAGCTCTTGTTTTTTTTTTTTTTTTGGTCTTCTTCTCAATTTGATTCAATCTCACAATACTAGTATCCTCGTACAGATTTCATTCATTTTCCACAATTCCTACAAAATAAACAACCATATGTTAAAGTCCTAATTAATTCATTTATTTTGAGTAAATATTAGACGATAAAAAGAGATAAAATGACATAATTTCAAGTTGAACACCTAACAATCTCATCTTCTGATGCTTCAGGTTCTCAGTCACATTGACTTTCAGGGTCCTTGATTGTACTTTTAAGGCTTTCCTTCTATTAAAGGTTTCTTCTTAATCCATCACAAGGTGGATCTCATAAGTAATGGAGATTTCTAACCACGTCTTCCAGCTTTAAAGGTCTTCAAGTTCTGAGCCCCTTCAATGATTGTGACCTTGGCTCTGCATTGGCTCCTTAGGAGACTTTGCAGCAACTTCCTCAAAATCTCTTCATTTGAATATACTTAACAAAGAGAATTGAGGCTATTGACAATGTTCGTGAATCTTGTGTACATCTCCTTGATAGCTTCATTTAGATGCATCTTGAAAAGCTCATATTGATTTACATAGATGTTTATCATTGATTCCGCGACTTCATTTGCACCTTCACATGTGATAAGTAGAGTATTTCACACTTCAGTTGTTATTTCAAAGGCAGCAATTTAAATTAAACTCATTAGCATCTAAAGCACAATATAAAGCATTAAGTGCCTTATAACATTTTTAGACTCTATGATGCTCTTCTAAGGTCTACATCAGCTATTCAATGCCAACTATGCACATGATTAAGATAAGAGTCGTAGGCACTATATTTAATAGTTCATAGTTTTGATCCATTAGCCAAATCTAATCAAGTCTCTTTCATTTAGCAAAGTTAGGTCTAGAAAATAAGGGACATCTAGACACAGATCTACCTTTAGTAAAATCAGGCATTCTAGAGCAAGACATTGCATAAGGGGTGAGAGTAGCTCTGATGCTAATTGTTGATTCCCAGTATGCTTAATTACCCTAAAGGGATTTAAATAAGGTGAATATTTGCCAATATAAACTTAATCACAAAATATAACAAATAATAGAAAACATAAGGATGCTAAACAGTAAAGTCAAGGATAATGAGAAAACAGATGAAGCAGTTGAGCAGTAAGAGGGGCGTGTAAAAAGTAAAATGCGGGGTGTTTTTTAAAGATGCTAAACAATAAAGTCAGGGAAGCTTCAAAATATTTCGTTGGATGCTTCTCTCTAACAGGTACAAGCTGGTTCAAAGGCCTTAACGTCCATTCACTTTTCTAACATGTGCTCCACCAATTCTTGGCATCCTAGGTTTTAGAGAAATGGTTCTTCGGCCTTCATTTATGTCCAAGCCATTGAATTCCTCATTTGTTAAGGCAAAGACTACTCTTTCAAGTTTTAATGTTGACATTCTCCTATTCTGGTGTGGTTAATTGCATCTGTTCCTTTTAAGAAAGGTGCTTTTAGTCTTTATCTATTTCAAAATATTTCCAAGCATCCCAAATGTTACCAGTTATTATAACGTCAAAATCACAAAGTTAATCTTACTTATTGAAGAGTTTACAATTGAATAATTATCAAGATAAACTCACTAATTGAATTATAATAATTTAATTAATCCAAATTATTAGAATATGATAGAATACAAGCACTTAAATGACAAAACAAGTAGCCAAATTGTAATCATATGATGAACAAATTTCGTACTAAAATTTGTGTTATGTTCCTTCATCATGGGATTGCATTTTTACGAATAATTTAAATCTCATTGATTAGATACATGAATTCCAAACCTAGGATATTAACCAGAGCGTCATGAAATTCATTTTAATCTCAATTCAAATTGCACCAATTTTATGACTCCAACAAGGGCANNNTTCTGACAAGCCAGTCAAGGTCCTTGACAATAAGAGTTCAACGTCTTTGGACTCTAACTTTGAAGCTCTAGGCTGTCAATTACCAGATAATTTTGTTGAGGATGTTACTTGCAAGCAATTAGACATGTAGATATTGTTGAAGTATGTAAGCAAATAGCCTAATGACCTTGAAACTTAGATTGCAAATGTTTCGTGATATTAAAACATATATTAAACAACTCATCAGAATAAGGTGATGCTTCAATAGCATTTGGTTGGAAGAAAACTGATTTTTTCAAAAAATGATTTTCCAATTTTTTAGTGTTTGACACAGCAAAGGACGGAATATTATCTTCCAAGGAAAGTCATTTTCTCCCCCTTGGAGGAAAATGATTTTCATTTTTCGAAAAGAAGGGAAGTTGATTTTTTTTTTTCCTTCTACTTTTTGGAGGACATGGTCAGCAAGAATTTAGTAGCAAAATCTGACTATAACAGTTTAGATCGAACCTTGACTATCTAATAGAAATGATTGCAATAATCTCAAATCCATATTTTAAGCTTAACATTCCTTAATTTGGTCAACATTTATCTCAATCGCAATAATTCAGTTGACCTTTTTTTGGTACTTTAACAATTTAGATTGCCACTAAAACAATCTCAACATTTGGATTCAAATTTGATTATTATATGGGAAGATTAAAATAAGTTCAAATCTAAATTTTAAACTCCAAAATTCATTCATTTTGTAAACATCTATCTTTATTATGCCAATTCAGTCGACATTTTTTGTCATTTAAAGAATTAAGTTGAAATTTTTCACCACTAAAACAATTTTAACAGTTTGTGTCAACACTTGATTATTTGATGAGATATATTACAATAAGCTCAAATCTACATTTTGATCTTAACATTCCTCCATTTGGCAAACAATTATCTTTGTCATGATAATTTCGTTGATATTTTTCACTACTAAAACAATTTAGTTACATTATTGGCCATCAAAACAATTTCGACGGCTCATATCGAAACTTGATTATCAGATAAGAGAGACTAAAAAAAGCTCAAATCTAAAATTTTGAACCCAATATTTCTCCATTTGTCTAAAATTTATCGGCATTATGACTATAAGTTGACAATTTTGACCATTGAATTTAGTTGACCTGTTCTTTTCTTACGTGGAAAATGATTTATCTTGCACCAAATGATAAAAAATGTTACATTAAAATTCATTTGTTTTGGAAAACATTTACTATGGATATAAAAGTAAAATTTTGCTCTTACTATGCACAATACTTTTATATTATATCCTTTTGTTATTTGTTCACATGTCTCATCTGATTTTATGCAGACATAAGAATTTTTTTTATTGTCTTTTTTCCTACTTTTGTAAATTATTTTGTTGGCCCGATTTGGCTAGTTAAATCACCCTAAAGGAGAGGGTTGAATAGGGTGATGATCAATATCATAAATTAATCAAGTAAAGAGCGGAAAGATGAATGTGGACAAGGCACGAGTAATTTTTTACGAGGTTAGCATCAACCAAGCTTAGTCCCCCCTAGAGCTNNNNTCCCGAACTCTAGGACTAACCCAATTTTATTGGAAGAGATTATTACAACTCTAGAGTACACCTACTCTAAGTTCCAAACTACAAGTTGACCCTTCATCAACTCGTTAGTAGAGTTGACCTTTCAACTCTATGATCCCACCTGAATTACAACTTAAACAATACAATAAAATGTAACATATATATATACAAGCAAATTCAAGCTCAAGGTATTCTCGAGTAATGTGTATGCCAATGAGTGCTTGCTCTCTCTCTTGTTTTCTCTTGCAGCCAATCTCTTCCCCTTTTATAGATGAGAGGTGTAAAGAAGAGTGAAGAAAAATATGACAAGTGACCATTGCACATCTTGTAGAAATCCAATCTTCATGCCTCATTTCAAGACCTTGAATTGACATTCCAAGCCCTTAATTTTTTCTACTCTTGCTCAAGTACTTTCAACGGCTACTTTTCTTGATTTGGGTTGAATATCTTGGCTGAGAATCTTCTAAAACTATTCATAATTTACAGCATAATCTTTCAAGATATTCTATCACAAGATATTATCATCTTAAGAGCAAATTTTTGACATTGATAAATATAGCTCCACAATTTTATATTCAAATTTGAATAACACAATATAATATCATAAAGATAACATGTTCAAATTTGAATATTAAACAATGTCAAAGATATTATGACACCTAATTTAAAATCAATCTAAGTAATATTAATATTCTAACATCCACTTCAAAAATATAGCACATTTAAACAATAACAATTATTAAGATCATTAATTATAATATGATGAATATGTCAATTGATTAATCCCTTTTTGTCTTTCATTAAAACATATTAAAAAACCTCAATGTGAGCTTTTAAAAAAGCTAACAATCTCCCCCTTTTTGATAAAAGACAAAACCGAATAAAAATAACATATCCATACAATTTTAAATGGCACACCATAAAAAAGTTTTCTAAATACTTCTCCCCCTTTTTGTATTTTATGAAAAAGGTAGCACAAGAGGAGAAAGAGAAAATTGAAGCACAAAAATTATGACAAACGCATATAGTTCCCCTTTAACAAATCAATGATATATAAAGATGCTCCCCGTCAATATAAGGGTTTAAACACTAACATTTTGATCAATATTATATGCTAATATGCATGCATTGACTTGATATTCTTATTGCAAGGGATCAACACGTTAATATAACAATTCTCCCCCCTTCAAGAGTAAATCAAGATTATCAAATACGTAATACAAGTCTCCCTTATAAAAAGAAATAATATCATTTATGTGAGTGCTAGGGAGCATAGCATTATGAATAGATATTATGGACAAATAGGTTGAGAACATAGATAACATATCATTTATGCATAAAGATAATCACATAACATAATAGCATAAGATATGACATAATATTAATTATGCAAAGATAATACCACTTTCCATTTGGTAAGAATTCAAATTTTGATTTCTATTCATTTTTTTGAATAAAATCCAAACCTTGATTCAATCATACCAAAATTTTCAGTTTCTGTCTGTAGTTCAAGGCCTTAAACTGTATTTCAGAGCCTTGAAATCTAAGCAATGACAAAACAAACGAACTTACCTTATTTTTACTTTTGGTAAACCATAACTTACCATATGCCTATGTGAAGCTCCAATGTTTCCTTGTCCACTTAAATTTTCAAGAGAATGCAATGCTATTGAAAATTCATTATTAGCACATAAATGAGGAATCAATAATATCCCACGAACATGTGCATTCTTTTTTGATTTCTTCAAGAATGAAATTGCTTGACCAAATCTTGATATGCTTTTCTTCTTAGATTCAAAATTGTTAGAAGTAAGAATAATTAGTAAGCTGAAGTCTTTCTTTCTCTCATTCTTGACAAAATTTATTGATTTAACACCACAATCAAGAATTTGTAAAAGTTGAAAATTTGGTGTGGTATTTAAATCATAAAAAATGTGACAACTTGGAGAAATACTAGTATTTGAAAATTCAATTACAGATGTTACCTCATCCTTACCGCTTTGAAGAATAGATGAATCATTATTTTTCTCACCATTTTCAAGAAATTCCTCAATTTGGGCATGCTTGACATCATTATGCATAAACTGTTGAATTGGATCATCATTTTCATGTTCATGCTCTTTATGTGGTTGGTGATCCTCAACTTGCTTAACATTTCCATCCATAATTACTTTGTCCTGCGCCATAAATTCGCTTAGTGCCACATTTTGATTAGTACCATATAAATTGTAAAGAGTTTCTCAAATTTTCTTGGCACTATCACAATGTAAGATAAACTCATAAATATCAACAGTAAGAGTGTAAAATAAATTGTTTATAACTTCAAAATTTTTGGATATGCACCTGTAATCATCTTCAACATATTCATCTTCCGATTTTTCAATAACTATTAGACCTTTTGACCATGATCTCCCAAAGATCGAGACCCTTGTGCTTGATATAACGTTCTATTGTTTCCTGCCATAAAAAATAATTAGTACCTTTAAAAAGTGGAGGGCAATTAAAGTCAAAATCATAACTAGCCATGGGATCGAACTATTAGACGGAAAAGTCTAAAAAAAATAGTACTAGCTCTGATACCAATTGTTGGCCCGATTTGGTTAGTTAAATCACCTTAGAGGAGTGGGTTGAATAGGGTGATGATCAATATCACAAATTAATCAAGTAAAGAGCGGAAAAATGAAGGTGGACAAGATAAGAGTAATTTTTTACGAGGCTAGCATCAACCAAGCTTAGTCCCCGCCTAGAGCTCCGATCTCGAACTCTAGGATTAACCCAATTTTATTGGGAGGGATTATTACAACTCTAGAGTACACCTACTCTAAGTT
>NCQV01077065.1:0-15550 GCA_002740545.1 Lophocereus schottii | reverse complement strand
TGATTTACAAAAATGTAGATGTTGATAAGGGTAATTTAGATTTATATCTTTCAAAATTGGGCTTGAGTAGAAGCCCATGTCCACGGCGGTGAAAATAAAAGCCTCGCCCCTTCTAATTCGAGTCACGCACGTGCACCGTAGGGGAGAGAGAGATATGGAGACGCGCTTGTGACGGTTGGGAAAGAAACACCCAAGTTTCTGTGGCTTCACCTTCTTCGACAGGTATGCGCATATGTCTGCTTCTCCTTTTGCTGCTTCACTCTCTTCTTCCTCACCATCTTCGTCTGTACCCTACCTAGCAAAATATAATCTGGGTGATAATGTCTCGTATCAACCCCTGATCCGCCAGTTTCGGATCCTTGATTCTATTATAAATGTCTATAATTAAAGGCGCGTTTTCACTGAAGAAACTCATCTGCGGTTTCGAATGGCGAAATTGTGCTTCTTCTGTGACCTGCTTGGCTGTGAACTGTCTTTTTTATTGGAAAATTATGCTATGAATTCACGTGTTGGTGCTTCATCCGTGTTTAGGCCTTAGGGCAAATGTTTTGCTTGTCTTATCCCGCATGTCAATGCTGAACGTTGGATCAGTCATTTTGGGCAATTAGTGAAATAATTGGACTGTGTTGACTTTAACTTGTTAGGATTGAAGCTTTTATTCAACATGTATGTCGTTGACATCTTTTGGAAATGGGAGCAGCAAATGTTTTGGTTGATCCCTTTAACTGGCGTGAAAATTTATTTTAGTGGAGGTTTGAGAGATTTAAATGAAGCATAGACGACACTTGTAGCATTGACGGAGATAGGGATGTTTCGAATGTAGGAGCAGGTGACTATATCAATTTAGTACATGAAAAAGAGTGTCTGTCTCCTTACATAGAAACCCATTGTGTGCCATTTGGATGTTTGATTCGAACTGCATTTTCTGACGTTAGGTTGTAGAACACCGTGTATGTGAAGTGTAATTGGACTTTGCTGCGTTGTGGCCGTGAAGTGTCCAGCTAATATAGGACGTTCCATTTCCGAATCTGACTCTTTGAAAGTGTTCTTGGTACTGCATATCGACCACTACAAGCTCTGGTTTTTGGGTTCTAGAAGCCTCTTGAATACTTCTCAGAGTCCTGACACCTGCTAGATAGAACTTGCATTTTATGAAGGGAATTTGTACGACAAATGGGCAATATGCGGATTTGCAGGTGTGCTTAACCAGTGTGATGTCCCCCTCCATCCCGTCTCTTGTTTCGTTTTATGGCCCTTTCAATTTTTTGGGGGGGGGGTGTATGGAGTTTGCATTGACTTCTTTACAATTCTCAGCTTATTTTTGGAGGACATCGAGTCAGGGTTACGTCATATTGTCTTCAGATTCTTGTTTTAGAGCATGAACATTTGAGTTAACGATCTGGTTTTATAGACAGCATGATATGTTTGATTTGGGGTACTGAAGGCAATGGAGAATGTAATTCTGTGAGGTTTTGATTTTGTCTATTGTACTTTGTCTCCCCTCCCCCCCCCCTCCACCCGGGTTCCCGTTCTTATTCAAAAATTATGCTGTTGTTTAAAGGTAAATATTGTCTCCTGTGTCAAAGCTCTGATGAGGGATGCAGGATTTAATTTTCATTGTACTGTATATTTGGATTTATCAATAGAAGAGACTTAGACATTGTAAAATCAGCTTGAAATCTAGTTCTGACTTTCCGTACAGAGTAAATTTGTTCAAATGAATCTCGGCAATCTGAGATCTAGGCACCTCTTAGGTTCATGTTCAGAACCATTTCTAGCAGCTTGAGATGGACCTGAATCTGGGTTAGAACCTTTCTTAGAAATTTTTTTTAAGTTTCAGGTGCATTGGATTCATCCAGGACATTTACTTTGAGACTCTGAACCCAATTAGAGTTTGACCTGTGTCTTTTGTGATGCCTTCTTGTTCTTATGTTCCATGTTTTGATGCTTAAATTTGTAATGTTACATATTTCTAAAAGCAGGTACAGCCATGAGCACAAAGATCCGCGTTGTGGTTAGTTCATTTGGCCGTCCAGTGGTTGAAAGCTTTCCGACTTATACACGGAAGGTAGCGTTACCTGAATCCCGAGTTTTGTATACTGTTCTACGGTCACCTCACATTGACAAGAAATCGAGAGAACAATTCGAGATGAGAATCCAGAAGCATGTTCTCGATATAAAAGCAGAAAGGCATGAACTGCACCATAAGTTGTTTTGGCTAAAACGTCATCGCATGTTGGGAGCCCAGTTTGAAGTCCAAGTTTCCTGCAAGACCCGGCTGGACCCAAAGCTTTTGCCTCTGCCACAAAATCATCTTCATACTCGGAACTTGGAACAGTCTGTTAATAAACAATCCCAAGATCAATCCTCATGAGATTGTTACTGTTGTTATGCAGCTAACGGATAGAAACAGCCGTTTCTTCAAGCATCTCACTGTTTGGCTCCTTTCTACTGCTTGTTTTGTTTCATTTTGTTGGTTAGTTGCTTAGTTCAGTGGTTTTGGATATTTGGTTCCATTAGTAGCTTCTGTTTCCTTTTGAGATCCTATGGATGTTGTGAGCCTGTACTTCTGGAAGCGGTTTTCAGGTCAATGGAATAAATTTGAAATCAGGATGCAAGTTGAACAATGATGTAATTGTTGAAGAGCTTGTTGTTGTTTCTCTGTTCGATTTCTGTTACTGTTTCCATATCGGACTACGATTCCACCATTCAGTTGAAGAAATATCCAATTCTCATAACATCTAGACAAACAATGAAGGAGAAAACCAAAAGGCCAAGAGACACAGAATCTATCGGCAGTTTTCCAGAATCCAGCATATGCTCGCCAACCTTGGCACATTCCATCGCAGATACCAAACTACATTAGCTTAAATAGGGCTCTGGAAGTCTCATGGCCAGCATAAGAGCCTCACAGACGTTAGACAAATGTGGGATTGCTGAAGAACTCCTTTGGCATGCAAACAACGCACATGCATACTAGATGCCATGCCAAAGGAGAATTGCCCCGCCATTCACCTTTACAACTATTTCACCAGCACCAGTTTCAACAAGTACATTATGCGTTTTCTTCTTCCACAGTGATTCTTGCCATCCAATTATATTCAACTTCTGTTAAGTTTTGCATCGATCCCCTTGGATAGGTTAGTTTAACATTTTCAGTGAACAAAACTGTCAAATTCTCTTAAGAAAATATAAGAGATATTTATAAGGGGGCTTTAAAACTATCTAAATACATAGTTATGCAGCAAAGGAAAGGTAAGTATGGATAAACTACAGAGATACACGCATTGAACATGTTTCATCAGATACATGCAGCTGGACCAGTACAATCGCGCATATATCATCAGCTATAAAATTTGTCTTCTGAAATTTTTTGACTATATCAAGTAAATTTGTCAAAGGCTTTAATTTGAAGCTGTTAGTTGTCAACTCCCATTTGAAGCATGCTGCAGAGACACCCAACCCAATGAATTGAACCGGAGATTATATAAAAATTGATGTTAATATAAAAAGCTTCAGGGAAGGTAAATTTTTTAATATCTTCAGGATTATGTTTTGGTGAATTGGTTGGTAACAGAACTATGAAGTGAGAATAGCTCCGAAGGTAGTTCTGCTCCGAATAGTGTGGGAGGAAAGAGCGACACGTGAGAAAAAGAGGTTCTAATTCCTGTTTTCAGAGCTAGATTCAGGATTTCAGCCACTTATTGTAATTGGCAACAGATACTGAATCAGGCAACATTGTTAGATTTTAGAATGGAAGAGACAGAGGTCAAGTAAAAAGTAAGGGTTTAGTAAGGGGGTGATTATGGCTCTGCTTGTATGGCCACAGACTTTCCTAGTGCAGCCATCCTTTCTATTGAAAACAAGAGTTTAGAAGTAGTTGACAGGCAGGGTAGCTGACTGGCAATTCCTACTCTGTTATGTTTTTTTCAAGTCATCCACGTACAGGGACGGAGCCACGATTCAAAGTAAGGAGTGTCAAGATTAATAATATACATAACATAAACTTTAAATCTCTAAATTAACCACTTATACAACAAAATTCAATAAAAATTAGTCAATTAAACATAAACAAGCAAGCAATTGCAAACAAAATTAGCTCAACTTTAAATCTTCAACCAAGAAGACAATTAGGTAAAAATCTTCTTTTTTCAATTCATAAATAATGAGTAAATCACTAATTTAATCAATTATTTAACATGAATCTAACTAAAATCAGTAAAGTAAATATAATTATTTACAGAATAACAAAATTAAAGCAAAAAATGGGGTTTGGATTTATCTCAAATTTGGAATTAGAAGGAGGTTGGACTATTGGGCGGCCAGCCGACCACCAGTGCCCGCAACTGGCGAGGCAACTGGGCATAGAGAGAGAGAGGGAGAGTAATTTAATCAATTTTATCGTTCAGTGTGCGTTGGTCCACTATATGGGCAATGCAAATCGAGAAAGAAAATTAGAGAAAAACTTTAAGTGAACTTGCAAAAAATTCAAAAAAGAAAAATACATCGAAAGCGCAAGCAAGAGGAGTCAAACACGCAACCTCACTTGTAAAGTAGTACACAATCAACTACCATGCTGTCCAGCTCGTTGACAAGTAAGTACGAACTAATTAATATATATCTGAAAATTTTTTTTTGCGCCAGAATATCCAACATGAAATTTTTTTTCCAAAAAAATTAGAGTGTCAATTGACACCCTTTACACCTTAATAGCTCCGCCCATGTCTTCATATACATGAATGGCATTACATCCTAAGACTCCATTTGGAGGCATAGGCTTCAGTCAAGGTATGAGTGATAAGGTATTTCTTCATACATATGGATCCGTGTTGCGAGCATCGCTGATAGGCAATAATGTCAAGTTTTTGTTTTTAAATTTCCTAAGACGTGAAAAATGGGTCATTTAGACGAGGTAATTTTAGGTTATGTCAGAATGCATTGAATAAACGTTCATGTCAAATCATTTTAGGTAAGGTTATAGCTTGGTTTTGATTTTTCTATGATCATGTGTACAGAAATGCATTCATTATTGGATCATACAGAACTTTGGTACATTCAGTTAAGATGGGTAAATTCAGGTTTTATACGAAGTCACATTCCTTATTTCAATCTAATTACATGTTGCGTAGATCAAGGAATAAGATATCGAGCCAATTTCGTCAAGTTTATACTCAATTTTCCAAATCAAATCCCACTTATGGCATTTTTGGGAAT
Source organism: Lophocereus schottii (assembly GCA_002740545.1). Taxonomy (NCBI): domain Eukaryota; kingdom Viridiplantae; phylum Streptophyta; class Magnoliopsida; order Caryophyllales; family Cactaceae; genus Lophocereus; species Lophocereus schottii. The sequence goes on along the minus strand of NCQV01077065.1, from coordinate 10,336 downwards.
TATTTACTAATGCATCAAGGATGATTAATGAATAACGTAAATATATCCTCACTGTTTTTTAGACCAAGAAAAACTAAAAGCATTCCCAACTTGGGTTCTAGTCTTTAGAAGTCAGACCTGCAATATCAGTAAAAGTTTTGAGTTTCTAGAACTTCCATTCTATCACTTCTCCAATCAATGGAACTTCAACTTGAATTACTCAATAAAATATTTTTTATGGATCCACCTCATAACACATAACTTGTTTTTTTTAATAACTACCTAAATAATATTTTAGCCAAAAAAAGGGAAAAACAAATAAAAAATAAAAAAGACAAAAAAAAAAAGTGCAATGGGGAAAAAGCGGTCCTGCGTCTTGCCCGCATGCTTACCTAAGTTTTGTATGCATTAGGAAAGCAGAGTTCCACGTTTTATGAAACTCACCACCCCCACTGAAACGCGTGCCAGTGGGTGAATATGTTCTAATCTCTACTCAATTACCCGACTATAACCAAACCAAATATGGACCCAAAATAGGGCACTGAAAGCAAATAAATTACCCAATACGTTTCCAACCATTGCACTTCTGGTTTCAAAAAGGCATCTAATCTTAGAGAGTTGAAAAGGCGAATAGACAGATTGACCTTTCGCTGATGTTTTGACACCTTTAAAGAACAATTATGAGAAACAGGATCCTCAACTAGAATTGTCCTCTAGCATATGCTCTGCCTTTCACCAGCACGTCCCAAATCAAGGCACAAGTGTTGTGGCCTAACGACAGAATATGAATATATCAAGCACATTTAGAATCAAGCTGCAGATGTGGGGCTGAGGAATTACAGTAAGTCAACTTCTACACCTGCATTCGTTGCTTTAATAAAGATCATGCATATATATGTTCTCTGCATCCATATTTTTAATAGTAAGTTGAAAGATAAGATTTCACTATATGACCCGATGCCCAGGAAACTTTTCAAGGTCCATCAAATAAGCAAATACTCACAGTAAAACATCCAACAGAAGGAAAGAAAATTACTCTCTGGTTATATCAGCAATGCCATACGGTAACAACAATGTATCTTTGCAACCCAAACAGGAGACGACAACACAAGAACAACTGTGCCAATATATAATGCTGATCTGTTAGCAGGGAGGGCGCAGGGACGCTAAAGATGTATGTGACCCACTCGTACATAGCTGAGGCCTAAGGAGGGCCGAGGGATACAAGACCCTGACAAAAATTGTGCACTCTGATATTTTGTTCCATGTCATTGGGTTTAGACTTGGGAGTTGGGAACCATGGTTCGGCAATTAAGTTGAAGGAACAACCAATTTTTGTGACATGAAATACGCACAAAAAGGCAACAATATGTGAGCTGAGAGAGAGAACTGACGTATCTTGGCATTTTTGCAAAATCTGGTATATGCTACGCAACCTTAGTACATTCCATCACACATAGCATAATGAATTAGCTTACATACGGATACGAATTTAGTCTCATGGACAGCGTAAGTTCCTCGAAGGAATTAGAAAAATGAAAAATGCGGGCTTGGTGAATAACAGCGCAATTCTCCTTTGGCATGCAGATAATGCAGATGCATAACTCGCCGCTATGCCAAAGGAGAATTGCCCAGCCGTTCGCCTCTACAGTTATTCACATTCCTCAATCTTAGCAGTATGCGATCTGTTTGCATTTATCCCTAACAATTCTTTCTTCCTAGCTGGACTCAAAATTCTGTTCCTTTTCGCCTCCTCTTGGACAGGCAGTTTCGAATCACATTTTCAGTAAGCAAAATTATTAAATTCTCTTCAGAGAATCGAATAAATATTTGCAAGAAGGTTGTTTAAGTGTGAAGCCATTTAAATGCCCTGTTAAGATGCATGACCAAATGGGTGGGTGCAGAGTGCAGACAGCACCCAGTATGTATTTGATCCTGGACATAAATGCAGTAAGTTATATCGTTTATATTTCTGTTTACACTTCAATATGATGACACTTACCGCAGAGTATACGTTTCTGTCGCAAAGTATCATTCTGTCAAGCTAGCATTTCACATGTGCTACTCCAACTTTGGAGAAATCTCTTCTGAGGAACTCATGCAATTGAGTTTTATGGAGTATGGACGCTGGAAAGATGAGTTCACATTGCTGCTACACTGCCTTTTGATTTTCAGGAAATTCGGGTCTGGAGTAATTTTATTTGAGGAACCAGGCAGCAGTTTCAAGTCCAAATCCTCTATAGGCTGGCGCAGAAGACTGAATCAGCTTGTTCATGATGATACCCAATTTACTTTCAGATGGAATAATTGAAGACAAAATTTTCTAGTCAAGTTCTTTCTATAAAGCTAGTTTTAAGCTGCTAGACCCCCCAGAGAACAAGGGCTCAGCCATTAAAATCTATTATGGGAAAAGGAATTGAGATTCTCAGCTGTAAATCTTTAAACATGGGAACTAAATACATTGACTGCGATCTAGGATATTAGTTTGCTCAGTTTTGTTACATCTTGTTGTCTCTCTATGGAGGCTTCTGCTTCATTCTCCTCATTATTCTTTTTTTGAAGGAACTAGAAAGTATTGTACACCTAAACATAGTAATTTTTGGTTTGGCAAAAATGCATTATTCCTTGGTTCTGAGTCATTTTCTGATTTGTAGCGGTGTAATTCACTTCAAATTTGGTACAAGAAAGAACCAGCTTGCAACCTTCCACGCTCAAGCAGATTGCGCACACTCCTTGCCTAATATATCAGACCTGGAACAGACGAGAAATTGCCAAGTGGATTCAAAGTACAAATCATCATCGGAGTGATACTGGTGGGCACAGTTCAGAAGAGCTACCTCCTTTGGGAACTGCATACTCCATTTCAAAATCTGGAGTTGCACCATATGCAAGAGAAAGAGCTCAAACAAAAGGCAGAAGAACTGCTTTGGTGGGAAACTTTTCCAGTCTCTCATAGAAAGGAGAGCAACTTATTGAAAGAAGATAAAAACAATCCCTGAATAATAGTATCGATCAAGGTAAACAGAAAAAAAGAGGCTTACCATTGGCAGCAAGGTCACTAGTCGCCTCAACGATCTGCAGAAAGGGCCATTATGCTAACTCATAATTTTATGCGATGCCGTTTCAAGCATACAACAAAAATTAACAGCCACTCCACTTGGGATATCCAGGCTGCTCAAGAGCAATATACAGTGAAACACTTTGGAAATCAAAGTTCTGTATCATTGACCCCCCTCCTTTTTAACATCATTGCTAATTGCTATGCCACTGATTTCAGACATTGGATTTGAACACAACAGATGCAATACACTATTCTAACTTTAACAATTCTCGTTCAACATTCAATCATTCAAGCTCCAAATCTCCAAACTAATATTTGCAAAATGATCATCAATCATCATAGCTTTCCTGCACAAAAAATAGAACCAAATTTAACATGAGAAAACAGAAAACCAAGTCATATTAGCAAGTCATGAAAACTATCAGAGAGACTGATGTAGGGGAAAAAGAACAGAAAGATGATTTGGGGGGAAGGGAAAGGAAATGTGGATTATCTATAATAAGATTAAACATGACACGGTCAAGACAATGCAAAATGCTAATATTCATGACCGTTATTAATTAAGCAAACTAGTGTAATATGAACGGCATGATAAGAGGAAATGGAAGCAGTCAATTTTGTAATATAGCACAGGAAAGACTTAGCTAAAGATTTGATGGCTAACATGCAAAACCAGCCTGCTTCAATAGAAACAAAGGTTGTACAAGGTGATTGCATCGTTGCATACTTGCATTGCCGGGCAAATCTCCTTTGGCAGTAAAGTTACTCAGTCCACATTCAAGAACTAACGGAACAGTGGTCTACTGCCAATGGAGCTCTGCCCTGTAATGCATCCATGCAGTTGGCAAACTGCACTGACCAAGAAATTCAAGCATTATGTGATTTTTATAGGTGATGGAAAAAGTCACATGCTCTCTGCAAACATTATATTCTGAGCACATTCTGGGTATAGAAATGGTCTTGAGTTGCATACTTATTTGTAGCATCACTAAATTACAATTTCAAGTTGCATCTGTGGCTCTGCCCAGGAAGGCAGTTTGAAACCACTCACAGGGAAAATGCCCTAATGCTTTAGGGCAAGAAGTGCGATCACAACTGGCATCACAAAAATTGATCTCACAAAATAGCACAAAATATAGCCAAATGTTCATTTCTAGTGAAAAGAAGAATATTCAATCATTACGTTTGCTGAAGCAGTTTTAAGGGCAATATTCTGTGAACAACTTCAGCATATTATTTCAGATACTCTCACTGTTTGCATCTCGACACACCAGAGGTTACGGAAAATTAGATATTTTCCTTTTCTTTGGGGCTTTTCATGCCTTTATGTTAAAACGTTGTGCATATGTCTACCTCAGAGTTACTCCAGCACAAGCCAGTGGCTCTTCAAGATTCACAAAAACTATATTAAGGGTTACATATGTTCGAAGAATCATTGGACATCAATGGCTCACTTTTGTTAGTACAATTCATAAGCTCAGTGTAAAGCATAAGCAGCAAGATCCTAAAGCATGTTCTATCAATATTGAAAGATATTTCCAGTCAGATGTTTTCATTCAATTTGAGCTTCTCCCTTTGTTGTTAGTAAGCTGTTTTCTGAACTCACATGCTCCATTCTAAGGTACGCCACACAGGTGATGCAGTGAGTTGAAGTTAGAGTGAACTAACTTAGAAAGACCCCCAAAAGAAGGAAAGCTAAATCAGAAAAACACAATAAACACATGTTTCTATCACTCGACCCTCAAATAATCGTCTCCACCAGAAACAAGATAGGCTTTTGTGGCGTCATCAGTTTGTTAACGGGATAGAAATCACATAAGTACAGAAGTTGATCCCTAGATTTTATGCCTTTTGTTTCTAAATGAATCAAACATCTTTTATGGCCCCCTTTCAAAGCTTTAGTAGGTGACTAGAAGCAAACTTCTTCACCTGTTGTGGGAAAAGGCTGCAAACAGCTTGATTTCCACATAGTCCATCTAGTGGGAACCACGTGAGCTGGTTGTTCAAAAGATAGCTTTTCATAGTTTCATTGTTGACAGTTCTTCATTATCAGGTCTAAATGTTAGTAATTGCATCCTAATGAAGTAGTGATATAAATCATATGGGTTGTTAGAAGATATTTAGTGTCATCATTGCATAAGCAATAATAGTTTCATGATGAGGCAGAGGCCTAATATAAACCAATATGAATTTGAACTATATATGTACATGAATAGGCTGCAAAGGAATATAACTAATACTAATGGTATATAGAAGTACCATGGTGTAGTGACAAGTTCTCTTTCCCCAGCATGCATGAGAAGCATGAGAACCACTGGGACCATGACTGCATTTTGATAAGAAAAGCAACATAGGTTCTCATTATCTAAGAGAAGGATAAAAAGAAGAAACATAAAGAAGGGAGAGAAAATCTATTGACTAGGCTTCCAGCATATGCCACCAATTCGTGGAATATCTCATCTCAAGTGTCAGTTCGTTTGTGTATAAACAGAAGTCTGATTTATGCCTCGATAAAGAAACCATTCAAAGAAGGAAAACAACAAATGTGCTTGGTGAATAGCAGTGTAATTCTCCTTTGGCATGGAGGTCATGTATGCATTTATGAATATGCATTACACATGCAGGTCTTGTATGTGCGCGCTCTGTGTCATGCCAAAGGAGAATTGCCCTGCAATTGACCATCATGATGCTCTCTCTCTCTCTCTCTCTCTCTCTCTCTCTCTCTCATGCCATAGATGAGATGATCAAAGCTTTTTCCATTAAAACTCATATTGCAGTTTGAATTCATATCCATATATATAAATGGAAGTCTGATTGATGCATTGACAAAGCAAGCAATCTGAAGCAAAAGAAGATATGTGGTTGGAGAATGAGAGTGCGATTCTCCTTTGGCATGCGGGTCATGTACATGAATACTGTGTCATGCCGAAGGAGAATTGCCCTGCAATTGACCATCATGATGATAGCAAGACCATTTGCCTTTTAGCAGGTATACTTCACAGAAGTGCTCCAGCAGTTAATCATCACTGCTGCTTGAAATGAATGTCCCACTTCAAAATTTCACCAGAACATACTTCAAATACAGGATTCGAAAGACCTTTCAGATCTTACATATATTATATGCCTTCTGGAATTCAAGATCCAGTCACTGCAGTTTTTGCTGTCACAGTTTTTGTTGGACGGCCATAGAAGAATTGAACTCAAAGCCAGCAAGATTCATGAAGCCAGCTGCATACAAAACACCCAATCTGTGGAGACACTAGATGATCTAGATCAGTTCATGATTGTTGATCTATGACTGGTCTTTAACAAAGACACAAGTGTTACCCTAATTGGAGATTTGAAGTTTTGAAGTTTTGCAATGAAGAAAAAAGACCTGGGAAATGTTCTTTTCCATGGAGAAGACCTGATGTGCAACTACCATTAGTTCATAGTCCTCATTTTTTTCCATTCAATTTTCTGTTTATCAAATTCTCCTAGGTCCAAATACAATTTAACTGTCTTCAGGATTTCATTTTGGCAAATTACTTGAACTCGGAATGGCAATAGAACTATGATGTTAACACAACTCAACTGCAATTGCAGTTCTCATTTCACATTGTTGGTGGAAAAAACTATTTATCTTCTGATTTGCCTAGTGAGTTTCAAGCTTTCAACTACCCAAAATTCTTTTTTTTTTTTTTTTTTGGGGAGGGGGTGGTGTTAAGTGCTTGCTTTTAAGAGTTTCAAGGAAATCCATCAGAAGTGCATATTACAATCCCCAGCTCGAAGGTTTGGTGAAGATGTTTATCAATGTAACACGAGTTGTTTAACCCCATGTGAAATTAATTTTCAAGTAAATAATCCAAGTCTTTCCCCCTAAATAAGAGGCACGTGAAATGTCAAGTAACTTCTGTTGTCAACCAGAAAGTTCATGTTTGTATTGTCCTCCAGAAGTTTCAAGATTGAACTGTCAAATGATTGGGGTTCATCGTTTCAGGAGCGTACAATGAGTTAGGCTTGTTTTAGATCATTGGGTGAAGTAGTCAATAAGGAATAGGCCGCCACTTGCCAGGTCTAAGGTCGATACTTTTATTCATAGAATTCTGTTTCAATAGTACTCAACGGTAATTTATGAATAAGCATTAATTTGACTTGTTTGATCATCATGTCACCATTTACAAGGATCTTATTTTTGGCTTCTGAAGAGGCATCTAAATCTCAGAAAGTTGAAAAAGGAAAAGAAGAGATTGACCCATTAGTAAGGATTGAGCCTCTTAAGAACAGGAATATGAAATAGACTCGTGCATTAGGATTGTCCCTAGCATATGCTGTGCCTTTCTCCAGCATAAACTAAAATCGACGTACAATTTCTTCAGCACAAAAATAGACTCTGAATATTGTGGTTACTTGAGCATGCTCATGAGAATAAGACTACAGAGGTGGGGGCTAAAGGATCATAGTAATCTAATAACTCATTCATCACTTTAGCGAAGCACACTTGCACTGTTCTATGCTTGCATAATCTAAACAAGCAAAGAAAAAAGTCTAAATGTATGAACCTCTGCCAATAAACTTTCCAGGCAATTCTTTTTCCTTTTTCTTGATGAAGAAAATATCAGTGGAAAGCCATGCGCTACGTCAAAAAGGTTCTTTACCAAAATCTGTTTTAAAGTAATATCAAAACAAATCTTTCCAGATATAGTCTAAATGATTCTAGTAATGGCTTGACTTCTACCTATCGCACATTTTACGTCCAACAGAAGGGGAGCACTTCTGTTTCGCGTACTTGCAGTTAAGCTGTACGATTCCTCTCGCATAAATCTCAATATTTAACTTCGATATGAAAGACACAGCCCAAAAGCAAGTCACATCTTTTTTCTTCTTAATAAAAATGAAATCACCATACGCCACAATCAGAATCTAGCATCTGATAACCAAGCGTCATTAAGAAAAATAAACCAGAAGTGTACCTACAGGTCGAAAGACAAAGAGATTCTTGATCACGTACCCCTGAACTGAATGCTACAGGCTGAACCTTGATCTATCATATGCTAGGCTAGTTCGAGCATAGCTCAATTCAACTTGTCAGCTTGAGATATTCTGACAACTTAAGGCCAACATATGTGCAACACTGGGAAGTTCTGCATCATTGATGCCCATATCCAAATAATTATTATTGCTTAAATAGCCATCCCACTGTTCCGGACATTGGACACAATAATTTTAGTGTTATACCATGATATACTATTATATTTAATTTTTATGTTGTCTTAGGTAAGTCCCACATTTCTGAGCAATATGTTGGCATCCTCTGATCAACGGACAGGATCTCCTCTTTAGTCATTGCAGCTTTCCCCGGACCAAGAAATAGAAATAAATTTACCATCAGAAAAATCGAAAAGCATACCACAGCAGGAGCAGCAGCAACCACAGCCAACACATGCAAACCTATGTCAAATTTTGAGAAGGGTGTTGGGGAAGACATAAACACATCCAAAACAATGCACTGTGCTTATATCTAAAGCAGGTGGTGTTTACTAACATCATGAATCTCAGTAAGACACCAGTGGTGCCATCAAAAATCTACACTGGCAAAAAGAATCAGAATTCTAAGCTGGAAAAGGGGAAAACATTTGAATCATCTATGGTGATAGTTGTTTAGAGGAGTAAGATATCCACTTTTTTTTTAACGTCTTATTCTCCTTACAAGAGGACATCTTGTCATCTATCTTGTAATCCTTTCTCCTCTTCAAAAACCTGTCTTTTCTTCATTAATAAAACCTCAGACTAGAATCTGCTTCATTTTCTAAGAGAGTTTGAGATGTGCAAATTTGTCTCAATTTGGGAGTGGAAGCACACAAATATAAACTCACAAAGGGTGATTAATAATTTTAAAAAAAAAACAATGAAAGGGGATTATATTAATTAATGAATTGTCAATAAAAGTATACATATCCTTTGTAGTCAAATTGTAAACAATATTTGATCCCTCCTTCTCCCATATCGTTATCTGAAAATCGATTAGTTGGAAGTGGGCAATTGCATGGGCAACCGAGTTACACTCCCATGTAGCACAACTTCAAGAAACAAAATAAGGAAACCTAAGGAACTATTTGGGACTTACTTCTTGTGAAGCTTACTTAGAAGCGCCTGCAAATCCCCTTCCACGATCAAAGGCCTAAACCCATAAGCAGTAGCCGTCTTCACAGCAAAGTCGCATGCCCGTGCTTCTTCTAGGTTGCGAAAAAGAAAATAGGAGGAAAAACTTATTTCCTGCCGGCATGAACCTGCATCACTCATCAGTGATCAAAGTTTCTTCATTTTATCCTCTGAAATTGTATTTCCTTTCCTATTTTTTTAGAATTTCTTTTTCTTTCTCAAGAAAATGCGAGGATAGCTTTGTGAATGTTGATATCGACGAACTAATAATTCCCTGGTTGATGTTCATAAACATTGATTGTTGAAAATTAAAGAAGAATGCTGATATCCACGAACCACTAATTCTAATTCCATGATTGATGTTGAGTACAAGTTTGTGAGTTCTTCGGAAATCCAGTGATAGACATTGAGAAGAAACGATCAGTGTTGGATGAGATAGTGCAATCATCAGGGCTCCAGCCTCATACGGGTGACTTCCTTAACATCTTGATTGACATGAACAGATTTGAGCTGGTTAATGACATAGTGGAGGAGTTTGAGGTTGTGTACAACAGGATGATCGACACCGAATCCGCGGTGGTCACGTCGGTGTTCAAATTGGAGACCGAGCACTTGGCTCAGATTGCCAAGGGAGTGCAGCGCTTGACGGGGGCTAAGAATGTCGGGATTAAGACCGCCATTGATCCTTCCCTCGTTGCTGGGTTTACCATCAGATATGGTGATAGTGGCTCTAAGTTGGTGATATGAGTGTTGGGAAGCAGCTTGATGAGATTGTCACTGCTCTCGACATGGGGTGATGTTCAACTTGCTGCTTCTGCTTGAGACTCAGACCACCCTTTATTGATTGGTGTCATCTATCTGGTAAATTGTTGTATACTATTTGTGAACTCAGGCATGGAATTCTAAGCTAATTCCTGCATTTTTCTTTTCTTTCGTGGGTGTGTGCTTCAATTTTACCATTATGTTGATGATAGTGTTAGGAGTTTTACTTAACCGCAAGTGCACGGCGTTGCTGTAGCTAGCAACCGGTGAGTACGGGTCGAATTCACAGGAAACTTGGTTTCAACTACTAGAACTAATTGGACTAACCCAAGCTAGACAAATCAAGTCATGGTTGGAAGCTAAACTACAAGAGATAGTGATAACTCAGGGTTT
>NCQV01077040.1:0-12825 GCA_002740545.1 Lophocereus schottii | reverse complement strand
GTTTAGGACTTGTCACAATTTGGTCATGGTCTTGGCTAGGTGGCCCTCCATCAGTAGAGGTTATTAGTAACACAAGGGATACCATCGTGCATTCCATTACGTTATTGTATATTTGCCCCTCAATCTAGGTCTTTGGTTTAACCCTAAGGAGTCAGACGTCCCTACTTCTGGATTACTTGAGGCCTTTTGAAAACCTCTTGAAATCAAGATCATTGTCTCTTTCTGTGTTCTTTATGGTTTATGGTTCAATAAAAAGAGTGTCTTTCATTTCGTAAGTTTTCTCTAGAAAACTTACTAGTGACTATTAAATTTCTTTTCTTTATTTATTTCCCACTTAACCTTCTTAGCCGAGACAAAATAGGTTTTTGCCTCGAGATGTAGACTAAACTCCCAGATCCAAGCAGTATCCACTGTATGAGCCAAAGAGTTGGCCCTATTGTGGTTGAGAAGAGCTAGATGATTTTTTTTGGGGTTACAACTCCAATCTAACTTCTTGGACTAAACAAGCAACATAAACTCTAATATTTTACCTTATTCTAGTGTATTCTGCCGAAAATAACCAAAAATGAAATAAACTCAGATGATGTAAACAAATAGGTCTAGCCATTCAAGAAGGACATTAGTCAAGCCTAGTTTGTGGTCCTCACAATAACAATTCACTAGGGACATCTTTTGAAGGGGATAAGATTCGAAAATCAAAATAGAAAATTATTTTAATTATACTTACATTAGGCATTCTACATCAAAAGTGCTGACTTTTTAGGACTAATAATGTGTTTAGTTTTAACCCTAGTGTTACCTGCTTAGGAAGCTAGTTGGTTACTTGCTGGGTCCACTAGACTTCTAATTGAGTAGGAAACATTTTCACTAACATTATGGCATACTTACTTAACATATGATATTTAGCAAATCAACCTATCATTCTCATCTTGCCATACACCTCATGGATAAGGTCTTGGTAGGACTATTCTATAGCTTACCTTATTTTTTATAACTGAGATTATATAAAAATTCCAAGACATTCTTAACTCAATGTACACTTAGAGTTCTAATGGACCATCTAAAACTAACCTTTACCCACAGATCCATATATTGATGCTTTAGGATAAATAAAAGTCATCGGCTAATCGTGTTTAGTTGGCCTAGGCTAGGAAGAATCGAGTCTGACAAAGTAGAGCGCTGAACAGGCTCTTGACCCAACCTAGGGTGAGTTCTATTGTTGTTTTATTCATGTAGCCTTGCAGTGCATATAGATAGCATGAATCCAGCATAGTCGAGGATAAATAAGTTCCTATGTCAATTTTCCCTCTGCTCCCATTGTTTTGTCGTTTAGGTATTTGTGACCTAAGTAATAGTATAGCTTGGGCCTTTAAAGCCCGCTCGTGTTCTTGGACTAGGTCTTGTTGAGTTCTAGCACAATGATTATAGGCTACTTAAGCCATAAGATTCATGTATCCTTTGGTCTCATCATATATAATATACAAGTCCAAACCCTTGTTTAGGCCATAACTTTCTCATCCGGTGTTTGATTGATGCAATACTTTTTTTTTTTATTGGAAAACATATTGAGTATACTTTCTAATGGACTATCATAAAGTTTTAATAAATGTGAAATGTGTAATGGCCTAAAAATTGAAGAGGAGTTAGTTTCTGTGCACGTCTTGCTATTCTGCTTATAAGTTTTCTCTTACTTATAGGTATTGAACATGTAATACATCGTCAAAAAGCGCTTCTAATTAGGAATCAATTAATGTAACCTAACACCGCCACCCCAAAGCAGTAGATTTTAATGATCACTTGAATTTTGAAATAAAATGGATGAACTTTTACCTAAAAGTTAACCACGACTTGGGTCTTGTGGCCTTCTACTTGTGCATATGATTATCAAAACACAAAAGACAACTCTAAAATGAACTCAATGGCAACACATTGGAGATAACAACTCTATGGGCCACGCACCTGGAACAAGCAAATTATTAATTTAGATTTAACTAAATACATCAAAATATAACTCAATACCTCACACACTAGAAGCACAAGAGGGGTTACATCCTAAAACATCTAATTCCAATTAGTTGAAGACATGCTAATACCCAGATGGCTGGTTCATGCTATCATTTAAAGTGATAACTAGATAATATAGCATTTCTAAAGATAAATGCATATTTTACACCATTTCCAAAATCAAAGTTAACTAGTTTTACACCTCTTAGCTTGTAGCCAAGTACATACACATTTTATTTTACACAAGATCATACAATTAAGCAACAATCAATCCGTCATCAACCACCACTCTAACTGTACTCTATTGATGACTTCGACTTGGAAAAAAGAAGAACAGGTAGGGGCAAGCTGCTACATGCTCATTAGGTATTTTGTCATCTGAAAACAAAACATTTGCACGTCATACAATATGTATCAGGTATATAGAGTAATAGTTAGTACTATCATTTTAAGCACAGAATGATCACCCAATGGCTAACTCTTCCAACTATAGCCAAAAGGAAAAAGGGTGAGTCACTTTAGTACCAATGCAACACCTAGTTGCTTGAGGTTCATGATTATTTGCTTGGGCATACATTTTATGAATTAAAAGAAGGCGTCAAATGATAAAATGACTTAAAAACCTTTAAATCAAGCCCAATATGCTAATTTAAAGCTACTTTATATAGAAAAAGCTATTTTCAATTTTGTTAAAATCCTTTTTGGAGAATTCTCGAACCTTTTCAAATAATGCACTGAGATAATTTAAAAATAGTTAGTTTTTAAACTTATATTAGGTAAAACAATTCTTATAGGTGTTGGACTTGACATGTAGTTCTCTCTTTGAGTGGGTAATCACAACCTATGGCTTTTCAGATCCCCGAGGCCTCCCAAAGTTAATAAACTCCTACACTCATGATGTAGGTCAAGGCTCAGTTGAAGACCCTCAACCAAAGAATAGGAAGTCAATGCTCAATGATCTCTTCAATGATCATTTCTGTGAGGGGATACAATGCAGTTTTGATGCTTGCTTAGGGAGGTCCTTGCTTTGCTGGATACCTTAAGTACTCTTACAAGCAAACATTAGTCATTTTGAGGCTAGTCGATAGCCTTAGTTAGTACAACATCAATAAGATTATCTGTTATCCAGTGCATTCCTTAGGTGCTCCAACAACCATTAGTGAATTCTTTTGAGTCAAAGAGCATCAATCCCTTTTGGAAAGTAACCTAGCTCATTTGTTAGCTTCTAAATCAGCTACTAAATGATAAAGGTTGCTTGAATTCTACCCGGGCAGTCTAGTAGATCAGTTCCAGTAGTAACAGTTTTAAGGGGTTAGTTTTAGCCCCCACATGGCAGTTTATTTTGGCTCATTTTAGGACTTGAAAATGTGTCAAACATATTATCAAGTAAGGTCATCATGCATCATTAGCTTTTACCCACCACAAACTCACATGAAATTCCCTTTCATCCAATGGGTTAAGAGCTGCTTGTACCTACTATCGACCAGCCTAATCTCGAGATATGCTACTGTAAATTGCTTTAAAGCCATCATTAGCATCCTTTGAAGTTGCATTAGCTCAACACCTCAGTAATGGAGATTAGCAAGGCCATTAGGTGTCAAAGATCAAGGCTTAGCTATTGCTTTAGGCTGTTTGAGATTCAAACTGTTTTGCTATTTTTGTTTCTTTGCATTTTCAATTTTGGCCATTGTTAGTCTAAAAAATGCTGAGTATAAAATCCTGGACACTCATTGAATATATCAGATTATGACTATGAAATATAGTACTTTGCTGGTTTCAAGCAAAACTCCCTCAAAATCTCTCTAAACTTTATTCTGCTTTGGTCGTGCTTATTGAGTGAGCCCTTTAGCTCATCTTCTGGTGCCAAAGGTTCAAGAAGGTGGGTGATGAGCTCCTTTTAGTCTTGGTTAGTGGTTCTAAACCTTTATTCTAGGACATATCTTCCATGTTGAGTTACTAGGTTTGGTTAAATCCAAGCTCGTCAACTTTGTATGTAGCATCTAGTATTAGAGCCCAACTTTGATCCTTGGTGAGTTTCTTTTATTTACTGCTTCACTTGTTTCATTCTGCATTCAATCTTCTCTCGTATATTTTGAAATTTGTTGCATCAGTCATAAAAGAACTTGAACCCCAAACATAGTCTAGCTATAAAACACCAAGCTCCTCAAATAGCCACAAGCAACCCCTTTTCTCTCCTTAAATAGTATGGCTAAGAGGGATACTACTTCTCCCTCTCCTCAATAGCCTGGTAGAGTTCCTAGAGGCCTTTCTCTGGAGTAGGCTCATGAACTCGAAAGTGATAGAGCTATCTTAGAGATTCAGGAGAATATTAGAACTCAACTGCCCAAATACAATAGCTTATGACTCAACCCAAGGGCCAGGATAGAGAACCTCCTCAGGACCCTCATGATGGTTCTAAACCATCCTTAGACTCTCACTATGGTAGTAGTTCTTCAAATTGGGAGTTAGGCCCAGGAGAAGGAGATTACACAGGGATGACCTTAAGGATTTTGGATTAGGAGCTCCTGAGTTTGATGGTGGCCTAAAGCCCGAGGATTACCTAGAATAGGTACAGGACATAAAAAGGATCATTGAGATCAAGGGATATTAAGGGAAAAAGGCTTTCAAGCTTATTCTTTTAAAGCTAAAACAGTATGCTTCCCTTTGGTATAAAAACCTGAAAAGAACTAGAGCCTTGGTGTAATAGTCCAACCCTAAATTATATTTATTCATTTTATTAATTTATGTGATTAATTTCATCGCATTTAAATCATCGTTTTCTTTATTATTTCACGTGGGAAAACCTAATGGGCCCTTACCTTGTAATTCGAGATTTTGTTTTTGTGAAATCATTGATATTTGGCCTTGATAGGTCTTGATATTTATGAATTAAGCGATTTAACTATTTTTATGGCAATCACAAATATTTTGGAAAAAAAAAAAATTTCGCAAACGTGCTCGGTTTCAGTTCTTTTGCTAAACCTGAGCCCGTTTAAAGCTAATTTCGACCCAACAAGACTTGACCCTCATTTGTTTAGCTAAACTCTCTTAATTAAGCCTTAGTTAAGCTTACTAAAATTGACTTTTCTAGTTTTATTTTCAGCCAAGTAAAAGCCTCATATAAATTACAAAAATTTACATTTAACTTCATTTTACACCAAGCAATTTAAAGACACTTTCTCTCTCCTATTTCTCTCCTCCTTCTCTCTTATACACGACTAGCAACATTCACAGTAGCACCCTCACCATTTCAGCCACCAAACAACCACCACTCACCCCTCACCACCCCAACCATCCCTCTCCCTCCTTTAAGCATCAAGCATCATTTCTACTTCTCTTTAAGCTCAAAGTAAGTATTCTTTTCACCTCCTATGCTGAAATTGTTCTTGATTCTTGATCTTGTTGGTTTTTGTTTATTATTTTGGTTGTTTTAGTGATGGATTATGCTATTCTTATGGTATTAAGAATCATCTAGTTGATGGATTATGTTGGAGTTGAAATTGGATGAGGTTAAGGTTAGGGTTTCATCTTAGTCATGCAAGCTTCTTGTTCAAATGTTGTTTAATGATTGATCTATCCTTGTTTTTGCTTATCTCTTAATGTATTGAAGTTTGTTATGTTATTTATGGTGTTTTGGAAAGTTGGGAGTGAGTTCAAAGTGACCCAAAGTTAGGGTTTTGTCCAAAATGCAAGATTTGGATCAACTAATTGTAAATTTGAGGTGTGTGTGTATATGTGACTAGAAAAGGAGTTTTATTTGATATGAATATGAGGAAGAATCATGTAGATGTTGGGATGTACCAAAGTGTGTTTACATGCTGTTAGGAAAGAGTTTAAGTTGAGGATTGGTGTGAAAAGTGAGAGAACCCACTCAATCAGTTAGGCTAGAATTTCCAGAAAAATAGGACAGCTTTTGAAATGAAACTGGTAATGATCAGTCCAGCCAAAACTTTTGATTTTTAGTGAGTAGATAGGTTATTATGTTAGCTTCAAAATGGCTTTTGAAGTGAATTAATCTGAGGTCTGTGGGGAAAGTTATGGTCATTTTACCGAGTCTGTGCAGGGTGAGCTTAAAACTGACATGTTGATGTTCTAACCTCATTTTAGGAGCCCTGTCAAGGGAATCATGTTTCATGTCCTTAATAATAGTTATAGAGGACTTCCTAAGCTATTTATATTGGGGTCTTACGTCTCATTTTGAGGTTGGGAGTTTAAGTTGTGGATTATTCTTTCCGTACCCTCTTTGCAAGCCCTTATGCTCTGAACTTGCTATCGTGCCTTACATCATATTTCTTTGGTTTATGTCGCCATCATTTTGGTTTAATCATTGAGCTAGTGTGTAAAAGTTCTTCATAAGCCAGTTTTATTTAAAATTATCTATGATAAGAATAAGATCGTTCTGACCTCATGTTCCTATAATGAACCTTTGAATAGAATCAAGGCCTAAGCTTTCATTTCCTTCACTTTAGTGCATCTCATTCCTCTGTGAACTAGCATTTATTGTCTCCATAAACAATTCATAAACACATATATGAGAGGCACGCATATCCATAAACAAGAAGCATACAAATGGAAGCAATTAGCAGTCTAATATCGTTATTACACTCCTAATATCATTCTAGCAATATACGATAGCCCCCTCACTACAACCATTCTCACCCTATAGTTCCTAACTCTAGCTCTACATTCCTCAAGAAAATCTAAACCTGACTTTGATAGCAAATCTATAACGCCGCAAATATACATGATTCATTGCCTGCATTTGCTTACTTGCATTCACCTGCGCAAGGTTATCAATAAGATGTAATAACTCAATGAACGGGGCGTTACCGCCGTCCATGAAGAACAAGGCTTCTGTTATGCATGAAAACTTGCCATAAACAAAAGGTTACCCTATAAAGGGGCATTCACCAGCATAATCACTCAAACCATTAAGTTATATACAAAAAGGCTTTAACATCCCAAGGATAACACCAACTTACATAACTCAGTTCAGAAATACAGTTGTAACATCAAAGTACATAATTCAATTTAAATATACAGCAGACACTCCAAAATACATCATAATATGCCAAGATAGCATCTTAGCTCTCCCACACCGTCAACCACATGAACGGTCCTGTCTCATTTATCACCTCCGGCCTCCCTGCCCGCCTAAGGGCAGTTCATTGAACATTTTCCTAAAACAAAATATAAAACATTTTGAACTATGAGCCAAAGCTCAGTACAGGGATTGTTGTGCACTGACTGGGACATTCTGATCATACATTAAATAAAACAATTCAAACACTGGAACCTCCAGACATATTAAATAAACATGCCCAATAAATACATAGGAGATGGCTCGATGATTATGTCATAACTTAAGGCATCATCATTTCATTTCAAAATTGCTTACTTACATACATAGTGGATTTATATACATGAGCAACAAAAGTATATTACACCTAGCTGAGTAAGCAAGACTAGCTCTGACTCCTACCCTATCACGAAACACTAAATATCCCCTAGACACTAGGTCTGTCACATAACTAAAAAGAGGTATGGACCATGTCATGACGGCCAGAGAGGATTGGACTAACTAGGTACAATGTCAGATGCTCCATAAAATATAATTATCCAATCCAACCAAACTATATCTACATACAGGGCTCAAAATAAAAACCACTAGACCAGCCCCTAAAACCACCTAACGATCCCTAGATGGATCGTAATCTGGGTTGGACTCATTATCAGGTTCTTCACCTGAATTGAAGCTACTCGTAGATGCCTCTAACTTGGCATTATCAACCTCCTGTTGAACTTGTGGCTCATGCTCCTCCTCTAAGTCCACCATCAAATCATCCGCCTCTTGTTCCCCTTGCTGCTCTATCCCCATCTCATCACTATCTTGATCCTCCTCAGGATCATCTTCCTCTGGATCATCCTCCTCTCCCTGGTGGTCCTCATCCCCAGAACTAATCACCACTACTTCTGGGGTGCCGGGGATGTCTATTACCACGTAAGCGTCTCCAGGGTTATCACGCATCAGTGGGGTGTCTGGTGTGGACGGAATGGGTGGCCCCTGTGCTGGTGCTGGCGGGGAGGGTGGCCCCTGTGCTGGTACTGGGGCTACAAGTGGGGGATGGACCTGAGATAGGGGAAAGATGTGCCGAAGAGTTTCCATAGTAATTCCTCTCAATTCAAACTCCTCTCTCAACAACAACTCCATAGTGAGAGTCGTCCATGCCCCTTGGGCCTGAAACCTAGGCCCGTCCAAGCCTAGGTTCTCTGTTATCATAAAGTCGTGGTAACGTTGCCTAAACTCCACCCATGGGCTAACCGGGGGTAAGGACCCAAGCAGTCTCTGTGCATGGACCATAATACTGTGGAACTCAGAGTAAGGGTCCTGTGCATGTGCTTCCATACTCATATGTAGCAACGCAATGTGAGCTATCATAGATCCCCCCGGCAGCATATTAACACGATAAGGATCCATCTCACAACCTATTTATGTCATGGAATGGGCAATTAGAGTAGCTTAGCCGGACTTGTCCCATACCAGGTACGATTCAAGGTCTCTCGTTTTCACTTAAATCCCTAAACAAACTCTGCTGTTAGTTTATTCACTAAACTAACCATGATTGTTCCATACCAATCATGTCCTTTAGGCTCATAGTCCTCACGAAAATCCGAAAGAAAACAAAATCTGCTATACAACCTAATGGCCCGCTTACAACCATAATTGGCACATACATTAAATCAACTTTATCACAAAAAGTTCACATAAACACATAAGATGTATCTTAAAATCAATCACAAGTTCATAGATGGCTTGAATGAACCTTCAAATCCAAATCCAAAAATTTAAATCCAAAAGGATTTCCACATCATGGCTAAAGTCCAAATTCAATCCAAAACCAATTTCACAACACATCACATATTCTTAATTGAATGCAAAACTTTTAGTTTTGAGGAAATCAACTCATGGCCCACATAAAGAACCATCATAACACAGCTGTGACAAACACATCCTGGTGGCCCTACTACAGCTCACACATATGGTACCTACCAATGGTGGACCAACCGCAACTCATTCATATGGTCCCAACCAGGCGCCCAACGCTCTAAAGGACACGAACTGCCCACAACACAAACCATGGAATCACATTCATTGCCTGTATATGTAGATATGTAGAATATGTGGAAATCATTTTGTATTAAGAATCATTGTACATAACTAAATTGTTGTAGTGAGGGGGCTATCGTATATTGCTCGAATGATTATGTACAGAAAAAGAGTTTTATTTGATATGAATATGAAGAGGAATCATATATGGTGTTTTTGTATGATGTTGGGATGTACCAAAGTGTGTTTACATGCTGTTAGCAAAGAGTTTAAGTTGAGGATTGGTGTGAAAAGTGAGAGAACCCACTCAATCAGTGAGGCCGTAATTTCCAGAAAAACAGGACAGCTTTTGAAATGAAACTGGTAATGATCGGCACAGCCAAAAATTTTGATTTTTGGTGGCACGATAGGTCCGTGTGTTAGCTTCAAAATGGCTTTTGAATCACATTAATCCGAGGTCTATGGAGAACGTTATGGTCATTTTACCGAGTCTGTGCAGGGTGGGCTTAAAACTGACATGTTGATGTTTTAGCCCCATTTTAGAAGCCCTATCAAGGGAATCATGTTTTGTGTCCTTACTAAAAGTTGTAGAGGACTTCCTAAGCTATTTATATTGGGGTGTTATGTCTCATTTTGAGGTCGGGAGTTTAAGTTGTGGATTATTCTTTCCGTACCCTCTTTGCAAGCCCTTATGCTCTAAACTTGCTACCGTGCCTTACATCACATTTCTTTGGTTTATGTCGCCATCATTGAGCTGGTGTGTAAACGTTCTTTATAAGCCAGTTTTATTTAAAACTATCCATGATAAGAACAAGATCGTTCTGACCTCATGTTCCTATAATGAACCTTTCAACAGAATCAAGGCCTAAGCTTTCATTTCCTTCACTTGAGTGCATCTCATTCCTCTGTGAACTAGCATTTAAAACTTCCAGGTACATTCATTACCTGTATCTTTAGTAATCTGCACGTATTTATCGAAATCATAATATTTTGGTAAGCACATCAATGAATCATTTTAATCAGTGCTTCATCACATAATTAGTGACCCCGTCAGTTATCAGACAGTTTTATATTCATCTCATTCCCTTTTTTTAATTAAAATGAATTGCAAGCAGACCCAAATAACTTTTCAGTGAATTTTTATCAGTACAGGGGTACATGTACTGAGCTTTGTCTCATGGTTCGAAATGTTTTATGTTTTGTTTTAGGAAAATGTTTAGTGAACCGCCCTCAGGCGGGCAGGGAAGCCAGAGGTGATAAATGAGACAGGACCGTTCATGTGGTTGATGGTGTGGAAGAGCTCAGATGCTATCTTGGCATCTTGTAATATATTTTGGAGTGTCTACTGTATATTTAAACTAAATTATGTACTTTGATGTTACAACTGTATTTCTGAACTGAGTTATGTAAGTTAGTGTTATCCTTGGGATGTTAAAGCCGTTTTGTATATAACTTAATGGTTTGAGTGATTATGATGGTGAATGCCCCTTTATAGGGTAACCTTTGATTTATTGCAGTTTTCATGCATAACGGAAGCCTTGTCCTTCGTGGACGCCGGTAACGCCCCGTTCATTGAGTTATTATATCTTATTGATAACCTTAAGCAGGTGAATACAAGTAAGCAAATGTAGGCAATGAATCATGGATATTTGGGGCGTTACACTTAGAAGGTAAATCCAATATCAAAACTTGGGTTAAATTGAAGAAACATATGGACAAAAGGTTTCTGCTAGCCACATACAAGCAAGAACTCTGCTTGAGAGTGACATCTCTTCTGCAAGGAAGCATAAACGTTGAAGAGTACATCAGGGAGCTCGAGCAACTCTAGATTAGATGTAGCTTAAGAGAAGAACCTGAGTAGATCATTACAAGGTTTCTTAAAGGGTAAAATCCTATTATTCTTGACAAGGTTGAACTCTAACCTTTCTAGACCTTTGAGGATGCTTGCAAACTAGCTGTCAAAGTGGAAAAATCACTTAAGTCCAGAAGGGTTTATCCTTCTGCTCCAACTAAGCCATCCGCTCCAGTCAGGACCTTCAATTCCTACAAACCAGACCCTACTCTCAAAGAAGACAACGACAAGGAAAAGGGTAAGGGGATAGCTAAAGAAGCTCCTAAAAACCAGAAGAAATGCTTTAAACGCCATGGCTATAGCCATTTTCAAGTAGACTATCCAAACAGAAGGATCTTACCATCAAGAAAATTGAAGATTTGGACCATATAGAGGTAGAGGAAGATGAGGAAGAACCAGATGAAGAGGGAGAGATCTCATACCTACCACTAGAAGGGGAGAGATCTCATACGTACGACCAGAGACAAGTCAGAGAGAGCAAATCTTCCACTCTAGATGCATGGTAGCTAACAGAACTTATAATGTGATCATAGATGGAGGGAGTTATACAAATGTAACCTCCATTGGAATGGTTAGCAAGCTCAATCTAGCCACCATTGAGCATCCTAAGCCTTATGCCTTGTAATGGTTTAAAAGAGGAAATGAGGTAACAGTTTCTAAATATGCCTTAGTAGTTTTTTCAATTGGGGAATACAAGGATGAGGTTATGTGTGATGTATTGCCTATGAATGCTTGTTATCTACTCCTTCATAGGCCTTGGTAGTATGATTGACATGTCCTTGATAATGGTCAATCCAACACCTATTCTTTCAAATTGAATGGCAAAAGAATGACCTTAACCTCTCTAACTCCTAACCAAACACACAAGCCTCAAACTAGGAGGAAAAAACTTAATGAAAGTGCCTTAGTTGTCAATACGGAAAGCGTAGAGAAGGTTATTTCCAAGGGAAAACCCATATTTGCTATCCTTGTGGTGGAATCTGCCCCTTAGTATAGATCCCACATATTTTCATTCCTTAGTCGAGCCCTTACTTGAAGAGTTTGAGGATGTCTTTCTTTAAGGCCTTCTTCCTAACCTTCCTTTGAAAAGGGGGATTGAACACTAGATTGACTTGATCCCTGGAGCCCCTTACTTAACAAACTGCTTATAGATACAACCTTATTGAAACAAAAGAGTTACTGTAGAAGGCAAAAAATTCTACGACAAATCAGATGATGCCACGTGTAAAAAAAAGGACCAACCATAAAGTGCCACGTGTCACATTGACTTTAGTGGACCCGCTTGGTCAAAATTAAGTGCAGCCAATCAAAAGCCGCCACGTGTCAACGATGATGCAGAAATTAGTAATTATTGTCTTTATTTAAAAATAAGAAAATAATTACTGGGCCTAGGCCCAAAACCCGGCTCTAACCCTAGCCAGCAGAGCCTATAAATAAGGGTTCTCCCCCCTCATTTTAGGGGAGAGCTCAATATTCAACATCTTACAGGCTCCAGAGCTCAGGCTGCAGACAACATCCAGCTAGTAAGCAACAAGGATCAAAGTCAGCTAGCTCAACATCTTCTGCAACATCAAATTGAAGTCTACTTCAGCGTTCTTCATCTAGTTTATCGATCGAGATCAAGCAACCTCGCCCTCGCATCGATTAATCTATCCACCAACATTCAACATTCGGCATTGGCAGGATTCAGAGCTCAGACGGCAAGGAGCATCTAGCTACCAAGCGAGAAGGATCAAGACTTGCAGAGCTTCAGAAACTACAATCAGCCACTTACAGATCAAAAGCAAGAACGACCTCAGAGTTCTTTAGCTGATTTGCATCAACCGAGATCAGGCATCAAGCCCTCGGAATACTCAAGTCA
>NCQV01077018.1:0-11229 GCA_002740545.1 Lophocereus schottii | reverse complement strand
ACGAACTCCCATGGGGGAGCAAACCAGGCCAATTTTGGGGTAGTGGAAGCAGATCGAATGTTTCCGGCGGTAACGGCAGCTTCGAAAACTTTAGGCTAGTTTGACAGGGGAGGCGACTTCTTACAAGGAAAGCTAGAACGAAAGCAAAACGAACCTGGCTGGAGGTTGCTACTGTTGTCGCCGGCGTGAGGTAGAGGTTTCCGGCGTCCTGTTGTCACCAACCATCGGTGAATGTCATTGCCTTGCTTCTCTCTCCTCTCGTTCTCTCTCTCTCTCTCTCTCTAGGGTTTGGAGTTCCTTTTGATTCCGCTAAGGTATGAGACTTGAAACCTTTCCAAATTAGGGGGAATCAAGTTGCTGAAAAATGGGGGGGGGGATTTATACCTGAAGGAATCAAGTCCCATGCCCTTATTTTCCAAACCAAACAATAGCTAGGGGAACTTGATACCTTCAGGTATCAAGTCCCATTCCTTTGGTCCCAACCAAATAGGCCCTCATTCACTCTACTTCTTCTCTACCCCTTCTAGAACCCAATACATGCTTAGCCAAAGCCAAAAAACAGCCTCTTCATCTCTCTGCCTTTTCACTGCTCCTTCATCTCTCTGTGCGAGCACAAGCTTTCTGAAAATTCAGACATGGTGAAGTCAATATGCACAGAATCATCGGTTTAATGGGGTGAATTTTCTTCAAAGTTGTTAAAGGGTTTGGCACAAGCTTTCTACTCCTTCTGGAAGTTAAAGACGAAGTCAATCGTAATTGGAATCGTCCCAATTCAACGGATCATGGTGGGTAAGTGATATCATTGTTCAAGAACTATTGTGGCACTATTTATCTCTCTCCATGTCATTGCCTGGCTCAATAGTGGTAAACCCTAGATCTCAAATTATAATTTTTTTCTTATCTCTAATAGCTTGCCTTTGGTGTTATTGTTGACAATTTTGATAAAGTATTACTTATTTCATGACTTGTAAGTGGAATATGATATCTAGATTGTTGATTTCTTGTGAGCCCATGAATAGCAAGTTGAATGCTTTATGGTCTTTGTATTGTGTAGTCACAATTGATGATGATAAAGTTATTTAACTCGTTTGTATTTGTCTGAATTTTGGGCTTTTCTAGAAGAATGTTGTATCTTTGTGTATGATAATTAAGGATAAAGACCTGTAGAAATATAAGGACTACAAAGAAGTAGGGGAGTCTAATTTGTCCATTTCCAGATGCAATTTGGCTGATATATGGTAGGGAAATTTGGGGGGGTGGACCTACCCTCTTGTCATTTTCTCTCTTGCTTTTGAATATGCTTTTGGATTTGTATAAGTGACTAAGATTTAACAGTGGTTTTTTCCTTATATGAGTCACGTGTATACTTTTTGATATATGATTGAAGATATTCTAATGTTCTGTTTGGAGGAATACAACTTTGAAAGAATGATGATAAGAATTATTTACTTTGTATTCCCTTGAAAACTTAAATTCACCAATTTTTCAATCCATCTTTTCCTTGGACGTTCTATATGTTAATAGTCAGAGAAAACCCTCCTTTAAATAGTCATTATGTTCATGCTACAGGTAAAAGTATTCTCATTTTTTTAGGGGGTGTGTAAGAGGGTTACCTATTCTATCAGAAAGCATGATTGTATAAAATGTCTTGATGAGTTTTTTTTTTCATTTTAGAAAATAGACAAATTAATTGGTCCTATTTATAAAAGTTTTAATAGTTGCAAATATTTAAAAACTTACTATTGTAAACTTAAACTTTAATATTTTTATTAAATATGTAAATCTTTGGAGTTTTATAGCCATGGACAAAGCATGGATAAAAGAACCAACTAAAAGCCAAGCTTGCAACGTCAGTGATGAATAATTTATAAAATGTGCTCGTACAATAGTAGTTTAAGGAACTATTCTTTGTCTGTGCTTAAAATGTTGTAATTTTAAGAGATGGGCATGTGGGGTTGTTCATGGGCACATACTAGTTCATGGCTTCTTGCTGAGTTACACTACATGGACATTTCACAGAGAGCAAGTGTCTTCTCAATATGATACCCCTTTATATAAAAAGATGCAATCCCAGACCTAATCTAATAATGCTCATGAAACTCCTTTAAGTGCTCATGATAGAAAGGGTATGCACCAAGATGTCAAGGGATTTGACTCATTGAACTGGTGGTGAGCCAGAGGCTCAAAATGCTAAAAAGGCCAAACTAGTGGTGAAAAGAAACCCAGGTCATCAAACACTAGAGAAGCCAATCAATTCCAAAAATTGTCGGACGAATGTGATGAAGAGCTTTACAATGGGGGCGTCGTTACTCAAAATTTGTCTTCATCTTGCACTTATAACACATAAAATGTTTGGATGGAATTTCTAATAAGATTTTTGATATGCTATTGGAGTTTTTGAAAGATTGGTTTCCATTTTTGACCTCACTACCTTTTAAGACCTATGAAATTAAGAAGCTTACAAATGTAGTAGGTCTTCGTTATGAAAAGATTCATGCATGCCCAAATGATTGTATGCATTATTGGGGTCCAACAAAAAACCATGATGAATGCAATGCATGTAAAGCAAAGAGAGCACATGGTACCAAAGTGTTGCGTTACTTTCCATTAATTCCAAGGTTAAGAAGGTTGTAATCTTGTCCAACAATTGCTAAAGATATGAAATGGCACTATACAGATCGTACAAAGTATGAAATTTGAGGCATCTAGCTGATGGCTTAGCATGAAAAGCTTTTAATGCTCAATACCCAAAATTTGCTGGTGATCAGTGTAAGGCTTGGACTTGATATTGATGGACTGAATCCTTTCGTACTATGATTGCTACCTATAGTGTTTCCCCAGTAATGTTGATCCCTTATAATTTGCCATCTTAGTTATGTATGAAGTTGACCTCATTCATTTTGTCAATGATCATTCCTTGGGAAAAGGGTCTGGGGAATAACATAGTTGTGTATTTACAGCCTTTAGTGCATGAGCTAAAACAACTATGAGATGGCATAAATGCTTATGATGCTTTTCCACAAGAACACTTCACATTGCAGGTCATTCTTATATGGATCGTGAATGGCCTACGAGCCAATGCTATTTTGTTAGGTTGGAGTACTAAGGGTCCTCTTGCTTGTCCTGGCTATGCTGATTCTACCCATTCTATCTGCCTAAAGCATGGGTGGAAGTTTAGCTATATGGGTCATAGAAAATTGCTAGAACCCAATCATTCTTATCGATTTCAGAAGGGCCTGTTTGATGGCACAATTAAGCATAGAGAACCCCACATCCACCTTCTGGCTTAGACGTCCTTAAGCAATTAAAAGGGGGTCACCTTCAAATATGGTAAGGGTTATAGAACATCAAAGAAAAGGAGATGGGATGCAATGGGAATAGAGGATGTTGATGGTGTTCCTAGTTGTGATGATGAGGAAATATTGAAAGATATTGATGATCTCATTGAAAAAGACATTAACGGAGAACAAATATCGTGGAAAAAGAGAAGCATTCTTTTCGATTTGCCTAATTGAGAGAATAATCTTCCAAGACATAATTTGAATGTGACATATATACAAAAGATTATATGTGATAATTTGATTGGAACATTACTGAATCTTGATGGCGGGAGTAAAGACAATAAAGTGGCACAAAAAGATCATCTGGAAGTGGGCATTATGCATGAACTTCATGTTATAAGTCGGCCTAATCAGAAACCGTATATACCCCTTACATATTATACCTTGTCTAGTAGTGAGAAAACAACTTCTAAAAGTTTTAAAGGATCTTAAAGTTCCAGATGGGTACTCTTCAACTATTTCAAGGGGGTTTAGTTTGAAAGATCAAAAGCTCTTTAATTTGAAAAGTCAAGATTGTCATATCCTTATGCAAGATCTGTTTCTAATTGCTTGTCAGGCATCAATCCACTCACAATCACATACAAGGGTGGCAATGGTTATAATCCAATCACGCTCCTTGTTTAAAAAATTGTGTGCCAAAGTCCTTGATTTGTCAGAATTAAAAAAATTGGAGTATGAAAATGCAAAAACCCTATGTGAAATGGAGTAACTACTTTCCCCAAGTTTTTTTCACTATCATGGTCCACCTAGTTATTCATTTTGTTTAAGAGGCTAAGCTTGGAGGCTCTGTCATCTATCGATGGATGTATTCTCCTAAAATATAAGAAATCGATAAGCTTTTGATTTGTGAATGTATACACACACTTTAGTTTTTGTGCTTACTTATCTAATTGGTATGCATTTGTAATTGGTAGGTTTTGGGTGGATTTAAAATCAGATGTTCGTAATAGAGCTCAACCTAAAGGGTCAATCGCAGAAGGTTATATTGTTAATGAGTGTATCACTTTTTGCTCTAGATAGCTAGGCATGCCCTTGGAAAAGTTAAAATTGTTGAATTTAATGACCGATCATTAGCCCAAGCACATCGTTATGTTATCCTACAAAGTGATAAGATTATCCTTATCTTAAGGAAGTATTTAAAGTTCAAAATACTGTTTAATTGAATTCGATTACTAAGATACATAAATTACACATTTGTATGTATGTAGGATATTTTAAAATGAACATTAAACCACTTACCATGGATGGGTCACCGAAAGATTGAATTAAGCAGCAGGTCTATGATTTCACTTTTTCATTAGTGTAGTAACTTATCTGGGTAGTGTGCATTATCTTATCTTTCAATGGTTATTTTAATTAAATATAGGTACCAAGTATGGAGAAAGTAAACCGTGATGAAGAAACAATTGCTATTGCTCGTGGTCCAAATTGCTCGCGGTCCAAATAAATGTGTCAAGAGATATAATGCATTCATCATTAATGGGGTCAAATTGCACACTAAAGAGCGTGCAAAAGGTGTAAGAACTCAAAATTCAGGAGTGGCTTGTGCATGTGGATGTGGTATCGGGGTGACAAAATCACAGGCTAAAGGTTTTCGTACTTATTTAATGAGTGCGATTTGAAGAACTAAATTGTGATTGGTCTAGGGTTGAACTGAAAAATTTATATAACAAAGTTGTTGAACAAAAGCACATGTTTGATCAACATGGGGCGAGTACTACACAAATCATTACTGAGTATCCAAAGTGTAGTGAGTTATTTATTATCTGTTATACAGGTCTTTAGAGCACTGCTATTTATTATCTGTTATACAGGTCTTTGGTTTAGAATTTTGATTACATTTAGTGAGTTATTTTTATTTTCGATTGTTTTGTTTTCCTCCTTTCCTATAAGTGTGACATGTTATTGATTGCATATCTAATCTCCTTCTTTTTCCCTTTATGGCTTTCTTTCTCTCTAAAAATGTTAAAATCATAATGCAAACATGCAGCCTTGTTTTTCGGGTGGGGGTGGGGGAGGGGAACAATGGAGTAGTTGTGTGTCTTTCACGACCATTACCCTTGGTGATGCACCTTTTGCTAATAACCAACTGCTTTGTAATGTCATATACAACACTAGCGTGCATTTTTTTGTTTTTTGGGTTATAACTAATAGCTTCATAATGTCATGTTGTTTCATAATGTCATATTCCTAATTTTACTATCGACGTATTCTGTAGCTTTTGGAATGTTTGGTACAAATCCAACGGCAGTGACTAACGATTAAGATTATGCTCTCACTATGGCCAACACATAGGTTTGACTTGATTATTTTTTACTTCGTAAATTTTGTTGGATCTGGATTTTGCCTCCCGCTCCCTCTAGCCATGTCTATTTTATGGGGATGCTTTGTAGAAATGTGTCACTTTGTGGGGTTGCTTGAAGGACCTTGTCTTTTGCTTTACTATTATGTTGCTTTCTAGGAATTGCCAATATTTGGGATACTTGGAGATCCTTTATTTGTTTCATTGGTATAGTATATTGCTTGCTATGTGGAGATTGCTATCATTTTGATGTGTTAATGGCACTCCTAGATGCACATGTTTGGACATGTGGAGGAGGGGATAAGGAAGGTGAGGATTGCCGACATGGAAGACAAAGAAAATGTAGATGTCGTAAACTATACACTAAGTTATACACTAAGTGAGGAAATGAGATTATTATTGCATTTATAAGGAACTCTTTGGCTAAGTTCATTGATCTTTGTTGTTAAATAAGGTAGGATCAATGGCTGTATACAGGAAAGAAAAACTGCATCTTGGTAATCCACTACCTTGAAAGCATTTACAACGCAACTAAGATGCAAATCGGAATCGCCGGACGCTCCCCAAAGTTAACGCAGTATCCCAGAACACGTGCATTCATGGTTGGAGGTTTGAAGCACACCAGTAACTCTGCCCAGAACAATCAAGAATGAAAAGGAGAAAGAGAGAATGTTTTTCTGTATATTATTCTAAGTGCTGATAAGCTCCTTTTATAGGAGCAAAGGAGCAGTTAAATGAGGCAGATCATGGGAAACAAAATAAGGAGCAGAATTTGGGATAAGGGAGGTAAATAAGGAAAAATGATTAACTTCTTTTGACACACATAACGGCTAGTTCCCGTAGATGAAGCTATCAGCAAGCCCCAAAAAGATAAAGAGGCCCCACAGCCCATGCCCAGTCTGGACGGGCGGGCGGCGGCGGCGCGCGCGCGTGTGGTTTCCCAAACCACAACACACCCTATAAAACACACCATTAAGCTATTCGACAATGCCAAGGATGAGAGAGATATATAAACACCAAAAACAGGCTCCAGAAGTTCTATGTGGGACAAGAAAAGAAAAGATAGAGAGAGGGAAAAGGAAGCCTTATTGCCATTACTCCCAACAATCCCCCAATAATGGAAGACAAGGTGCAACACAGTTAAGAAAAGCTGATCTGGGCAAAGGAGGGACAGATACTTAAGTGTCAATGTCTTTCGATTGAATTGATACATGGTGAGGTGAGGCAACATCCAGAACCATACAAGTGAATGAATCTTGAACTTGTTAGATACTGAACGAGAACCCCACAACACATACCAACCCTCAAGATACTGCGTATTTCGTGATAAGAAATTTAGCACTTTTAAGGGCCATGCGCACACCTTGGGTCTCATAAGTGTTGTAGAAAGATAGCCAAATCTCTCATAGAAGGCGGCCAAACCTTCACACTTATGTAGGTAGTTGTATTAAGTCTATCTTTGTATAGACCACCATAGATATGGCTATGGAACTATTAAGAGCATATGGCTCAACCTCACAGTCATCAAGCGGTGAGTTCATCAAGTCCTTCTCAATAGCACCCCCACATTGGGTATGAATTTATTAAAAGCACAAGCTCAACCTCACAACACCACTACGCGCCATAGGGATGAGTATGCGGTGCATTTTTGAAGAGTAATATGGTTTCGTTTGACCACAAGTGGGTATCCACCATATCTCTTCAAACTATTGGCTTAAGTCCCCATCCCCCTCGATTATTCAGGCACTACTCGCCTTGTCAATCCTTTAGTGAAAGGATCCGCCAAAATTTTGTTGGATCTTACATATTGCAAGGATATGACACCATCTTTCAGCAATTGTCTCACTACACTATGTCTAATACGGATGTGTCTCCTCTTTCCATTATAGACATTGTTGTGCGTCACTCCTATTGTTGCCTACGAGTCACAGTGTATAGAAATAGGTGTTTCCTGTTTCCCCTACAATGGCATGTCTGCCAGCAGACCTTTAATTCATTCTGCTTCTTGACCTGCCAACTCAAGAGCAATAAACTCAGATTCCATGGTTGAGCGGGCTATACGAGTCTGTTTCATAAACTTCCACGACATAGCCCCTCCACCTAGAGTAAAAACATAAGCACTAGTAGAACTCACTTCATCGTTATCCGTCACCCAGTTTGCATCACAAAAGCCTTCTAATACAGTAGGAAATTTGTTAAAATGCAAACACCAATCACTAGTACCTTTCAGATACTTAAGTAGACGGTGAAGGGTGTTCCAATGTTCTTGACTAGGATTATGAGTGTAACGACTCAACCTACTAACAACATAGGTAATATCAAGATTAGTGAAGTTCATTAGAAACATTACACTTCCAATAATTTTAGCATACTCAGATTGCGACACACTAGGTCCATGGTTCTTCTTGAGATGTGTGCTAGGATCATAAGGGGTTCTGATAGGTGTCACATCAAAGCAATTAAATTTGTTTAACACTTTCTCAATATAATGAGATTGACACAATGAGAAACTAGAGTTAGTGTTCCCAATTTTAATCCCTAAGATCACATCAACTTCTCCTAAATCTTTCATCTCAAAAAGAGAAGACAACGGTTTTTTACTCTCATTCACAAGTAGCAAATTTGTACCAAGGGTCAACATGTCATCAACATATAAACATATTGTCACACATTTTGATTTAACCACCTTTGAATAAACACATGAATCAGACAAATTTGCAACAAAATCATGTTGAACTAAAGAGCTGTCAAATTTTTCATACCACTGTTTATGAGCTTGCTTCAAACCATAAAGGGATTTCCTTAGTCTGCATATCTTATTCTCCTGACCAGGCACTACACAAACCTCAGGTTGGGTCATGTAGATCCTTCCTCTATATCACCATTAAGAAAAGCTGTCTTAACATCCATTTGACGCACAACAAGGTCAAAGATAGCAGCTAAGGCAATAAGAGTTCTAATGGTGGCAATTTTAGTCACAGGAGAGTAGGTGTCAAAATAATCAATTTCCTCCTTTTGGTCAAAGCCACTAACAACCAACCTAGCCGTATATTTATCTATTGTACCATCAGACCTTAACTTCTTCTTGAAGATCTATTTACTACTTACAGGCCTGCAGCCCTTAGGCAAGTCAGTCAACTCCCAAGTTTTGTTTGACTCAAGAGACTCTATTTCACTCTTAATAGCCTCTTTCCAAATGGTAGCATCTATAGAACTGACTACTTCTTGATAGGTTTTTAGGATCTTCATCAATCAAGAATATAGACACAAATTCTTCAGTCAAGGCATCAACATCAAAGGCCTTAAATATCTCAACTAAAAAGACAGTAATGAAGTCAGGTCCAAAGTTGGTTTCCATTCTATGTCTCTTGCTCCTTTTTAGGTTCAAACACTAGGTCTTTATCATTAGAACTAGGACTAGGTAATTTCAATTGTTCAGAAACAATAGAAGGCACAACATCAGGCACATTCCTTTTTAGAGGGAAAACATTCTCAAAGAATTCTGCATCTCTATATTCAGACATAGAATAATCACTTAAAGACATAAATCTATATGCAGCACTGTTTTGAGCATAACCAACAAATGCGGCATCCAAAGTCTTATGACCTATGTTGGTCCGTTTATGACTGGGTAAAGCAACTTTGGCTAAACACCCCCACACTCTCAAATAACTGAGGTTAGGAGCATACCCTTTCCACAGTTCATAAGGGGTCTGGTCTAATTTCTTATGAGGGGTTCTATTGAGGATGAAACAAGCAGGTAAAATAGCCTCCTCCCACATATTATCAGGTAAATCAGAACTAAAAAGCATGACATTCATCATATCCTTAAGGGTACGATTCTTTCGTTCAACTATACCATTCTGTTGGGGGATATAGGGGGCACTGGTCTCATGTATAATGCTACTTTTCTCACAAAAACCAGTAAGGGAGTTGGTACCATATTTTCCACCTCTGTCAGACCTAAGTCTTTTGATTTTTCAGTCTAACTAGTTCTCAACTTCTGTGTTGTACTTCAAAAACATTTCCTTAGCCTCATCTTTAGACTTTAAGAGATAAACTTTAGTATACCAAGAGTAATCATCTACAAAGATAATATACCACTTGTTTCCACCCTTAATGATTGTGTTCTTAAAGTCTGCTGAGTTTGAATGTACAAGTTTAAGCAATTCAGTCTTTCTTGCAGTCACAGATTTGAATGATTTCTTAGCAAATTTTGCTTCAACCCATACGTCACACTTAGAACAATTATCAATGTTCGCATTAGGAATCAATCGCATGTTTCTAAGTCTTTTTAATGAAGCAAAATTAACATGCCCAAGTCTACTATGCCACAAATCAACAGACTCAGCAATATAAGCAGATGAAGAAGGCTTTTCATTAGCATTGTCAGAAGCAATATTCGGCACATATAAACCCCCACTACAATACCCCTTCCCGACAAAAACCCCATTACGAAGAATCACAACTTTTCCAACTTTCTGGTTCACTTCAAATCCAGTAATATCGAGGAGATTACCAGAAACTAAATTTCTATGAAGGAAAAGAACATACAACACATTGATTAAACATAAGACTTTCCAGAAGTAAACTTGAGAAGGACTTTCCCTTTACCCAACACTCCGGCCGTAGTGGCATTGCCCATGAAGACATGTTCACCATCAGGGACATCTTCAAAATCATGCATCTGGTCCTTGTTGGTGCAGAAGTGTCTGGTTGCTCCATTATCCAGAATCCATTAAGTAGTGTTTGTCACCAAATTGGCCTCCACCGTCATCGTACAGAACACGTCGTTGTCTTTAGTTAGATTAGTCTGGGTCTGACCACCATTCTGCCCAGCATTCTATCCAGCAGGTTTCTGGTTTGTTTGAGGGGCTCCCTTTCGTTGGTGACACTGGTATGCCTTGTGGCATGGTTTGCCGTAGACATAACACACCACCTTCGGTTTCTAAATTTTGCCATTTGCTTTTTTTGGCTGATTCTGGTTCCTGCCTTGCCTTTGATCCTTCTTATTTTCCCCCTTAAACCTCTCTTTGTTTGCAGGCACAGCAGATTCAACAAGGTCAGCTTTAGAAGAATTTAGAGATAAAGAAAACATCTTATCTTTTAAACGATTAGCCTCTTCTGTCCTCATGTAGCTGATCAGTTCCTGAAGAGTAAGGTCCTTCTTTTTGTGTTTCAGGTAGTTTCTGTAGTCACTCCAGGAAGGTGGGAATTTCTCGATCAGAACGTTTGCTTGTAGAATTTCGCACATCTTCATTCCTTTATTCAGCACCTTAGCACACAGATTCTCGTAAACATGAACCTGCTCCATGATGGGCTTGTCATCAACGATCTGAAACTGCAACCACTTGCCGACAACGTATTTCTTCTTTCCAGCATCATCTGAACCATATTTCGTCTCCCATTTGGTCCATATGGTCTTCGCAGATTTGAAGACCACAAACAGATCAAACTGCGGATTTGACATATTGTTCAGTAGGTAACTCTGGGCCAGTTTGTTGTCTCTTTTGAGTTTCTTCTTAGTGGCTTCATCCAGCGAGGCAGAAGGAGTCTTCGGAATAGCAGGGGTGGACGGTTCAGCAC
>NCQV01077016.1:10924-23526 GCA_002740545.1 Lophocereus schottii | reverse complement strand
ACGGCCAGGCCGTGCCATGTGGCGCCGGTTCGGGTTTGTCGGGTCGTCGCCGTTTTTCCCTGTCGCGTGTGTCCGATTCTCCGGGGCTTCCGTGCGACGCTTCTTCGTAGCTTTTCTCGCCTTCTTGGCACTCCTTTCTGCTAAATGCTGTTCATCTTTCTGTTTCTTCAATAGAGTTCCTGAAAATATCGAAAGATGTTATATGAGTTAAAAGTATGCAAAAAGGAGGCCGATTTGACCCTTCCTTAACACAATTAAACGTGAAAACGGGGGAGGAAATGGGTCAAATAGGGGCTAAAAATAGTACAAAATAGAGGTTCATCAAGAGTGCTCTTTAAGTGGCCTTTGCCAAAAGGTTTAGTGAACAATCCTTATGACGTGTGCATTCGGGGAGGTAACAAAAACTATTTCAATCCTCAGGGAAGGACCCTTCGACNNNGACTAACCCAGTATTTTGGAACTAGGCCAACATCATTAAAATATTGTTGTGTCTTGTTTCATATGCTTTTCACTCTATATTAGCTTTAGTCCTTGTTGATAAATGTAAGAGTAGTACTCTAAGACACTAAAATTTTGAAAAAGCAATCACCCTATTCATCCCCCTTAGAGTGATTTCACCTCTTGGGACCCATAATTGGTACTAGACTTAATCTCGCTACTCCAAAGATTTAACAATCCTATGGGAAAAATATCATGGTATCCAATAAGAAGATCAATCAAGCAAGATCAATTACAAGACCACCACTGTTTAAAGGCTTAAACTTTGCCCACTAAAAGAAGTAGATGTAGATCTTCATCCTTAAAAATATATGAATATGTTAATGATGGAAACTAAATGCTAATGAAGCAAGATAGTGACAAGCAACTTCCAAAAGCTAAACATGAATTCATTATCACTGAAAGAGAAAGAGTTGCCAGAAATTACAAAGCCAAGAAAATCCTGTGCAGACTTGATCAAATGAGTTCAATAGACACCTCAGTTTGTGACACTTCTAACCAATTCTGGGGCACAGTCGTTATAACCTATGGAGGAACGAGCAAAGTAAGGGAATCCAAAATCAGTTTGTGTATGCATCAATATGAGCTTTTCAAAATGCAACCTGAACAATCCATTATGGAATGTACATAAGTTTCATAAAGATCATCAACACTTTGAAATCTTTAGGCAAAGCATCCTCATATAAAGAACTGGTAATGAAAGTACTACGGTGTCTTCCACAATAAAAATGGAGACCTAAAATTACGTTTATACAAGAAGCTTAAGATCTAAAGACATTGAAATTAGAAGATCTAGTCTAAGAACCCTTGACTTGTATGAGATCGACCTTCTATATGATTGTGAAACATTCCAACCAAAATTGGAGTTGCCCTGAAAGTAATCCATATTGAAGTTGCTAGTCAAAGTGACTTAGAGGGTGATGAAGATGCAATGGGCCTCATGGTCAAAGGTGTTAAAAAGATGCTTCGACATCATCATAGGCTGAAGAGAAAAGGATTCTATAAAGGCTCGGCATTCTAGAAGTTTGAGAAAAATCAAAAAGATAATAAGAACCCTCTGAAATTGGATAACAATAACAATGTTTGTTTTGGTTATAGAGATCCAGGCCACTTAGTCAAGGACTATCTAGTGTTGAAGAAGGTGGTTGAGAAAAGAAGACCCAAAGTTAAAAAGACTATGGTGGCAACCTAGAGTCATAGTGATTTAAGTGAAAATGAAAATGAAAGAGATAAAGTGGCAAATGTTTGCCTTATGGCCAAAACTGACAATAAAGTTAATGACTCTAAAAGTGACTCAGATGATGAAAGCATTAATAGAAAAACAGGTAATGATACACCTTCTTACTTTTTCCAAACAACAAATTGCTAGGACTCTCTTGAGTATTGTGGATGAGTGTTCATGTGAAGCAAATGTTCTAAAAAGAATCATGAATTAAAACAGAAAGATTTCTGTCTTAAAGAGACATGTGACTATATTCACACTACAGTCGAAAATCTTGAATCTTTGACTGGAACTTTTCAATTTGAAATTGTGAAGATTATCATAGAGGACATTTGAAATTTTGCAAAGGACAAGAAAATCTTAACAAGCTGCTTGGATTCTAACGTATGTCTTTTAACAAAGAAAAGATTGGTTGTAACATGGAAAACAAGAAAAAAAATTTGATAAAAACTTCTTTATGAAAGAGAGCACCTCGGAAGACAAAGTGACTCTTCGAACAAAGAATGAGTAACCTTGAAAAGTTCAAACACTGGGGTTACTTTCAATTTGATAGATAAACGAGCAACTTTGACATCTCTAAAACTCATAGACAAACAATGTCTAAAATCATCCATTTATTTGGGTCCCTAAAGGAATTAGGCCATCAAACCTTGCCCCCAAGGACATGATATTCAATGTTAGTTTCCAAGGAAGTAGGAAGGTTTGATTTTTCTCATTTTTCCAGTTGTGCCTAAAATCTAATATCGTTATGTGGTATCTTGACAGTGGGCATTCAAAGTATATGACAGAGGATGCTTTAATGCTAAGTGACTTTAATAAGAAAAACTGTAGAAGAGTAACCTTTGGTGACAATGGTAAAGGAAACATTATTGTTTATGGAGTGCTCACTCACTTCAATAAGAAAAACAATAGAAGCGTAACCTTTGGTGACAGTAGTAAAGGAAATATTATTGGTTATAAAAAGGTCAATTTTGCGACTCCCAGCTACATGTTGTTTTGCATAAATAATTTTTAAGAGACAACTTTCTTAGAATTTATTCCTAAGTGCCTACTATTTTGAGTAAATTATTTACAGTGGTCAACCTTCAACAAGAAAAGGATTTTTAGGTAGTTATGTCTTTCAAATTTGACATAGAACTTTTTGAAAATTCTATTTTTGAACCAAAATACGGTTATAAGTACCAATACTCAAACTTTTGATCCTTTTTAGAAAATTCAGCTTGTGTTAACGTTTGAACTTCTTATATTGACATTATTAGTACTAGTTATCACAATCGACTACTGATATCATAAATTATATTTTCTGTGATTATAAGCCCACCATGCTTGACAAAATAATATAGCTTAGTTACGGAGTTTTGACCATTATCTGAACTTAATCGCTGTTAGACTCTGACATTCCTCTAATTTCCAATTTACAGAGATTGATAATTTCGACCACACTTTCCTTAGATCAGGTATAACACAAATCTATTTCATGACCTACCACGGACTATAGTGACTTATCAAGTTCTTATATATTTGAGGATAAAAATACTTTAATCAAGAAATAATAATATTTAAGACATAAGATTTGATTGAATAACATTCTTTACTAGAAAATTCTTTTATTGAAAGTTTAAAAGTGAAAATATTACAATGGAAAGATTTGAAGATGGCTTAAACTGCTAAGATTATCAGAGATGCTTGTTTATAGAGAAATAGAGATTCCCGACTACTTTTTTGCTCAAGTATTTTCAAATGATTATGCTCCTTCAATACACTCAGTCTCTCCTTTTATAGATGTGATAGAATATAAAGGATGTCATAATGACTACAGTATACATACTGTTATAAGATGATTTCACATGGCTACAGTAGATTACATTATTTTACTAACTTAACACTTGACAAGACAACACATAATGGTGCAATAACTTTTCAGAACACTTAATGCTGACAAGACTGATCATCTATATTGAGATTCTGCATGTCTTCATCTCCAATAGTATCTTCCAGTCCATTATTATCTAGAAAATCATCAAAATATTCATCAAGTTCAAGATGTTGTCCATCCCATTTTTTGAATAATTCACATAGATATCCCCTTTCTTTTTATGATACAAATTTTTTAGGTCCAACATTAAAGAAGCTCATTCCACATTCATATATTTCCTGTCATTCACCTTTATGTATTTGCTGAAATTATTATAATAAATGAAAGTATTGTTCCCAAAATGCATTAGTCTTTTTCCTCATTCTATCAATACCCACGTTTGATGATAAATGTTGTAAAAAACCAATTACTATTTCTAAAGTAGGATCATAACTACTCCTAGTCATTTTGAAAATCATTCTTATCA
Source organism: Lophocereus schottii (assembly GCA_002740545.1). NCBI lineage: Eukaryota > Viridiplantae > Streptophyta > Magnoliopsida > Caryophyllales > Cactaceae > Lophocereus > Lophocereus schottii. The sequence goes on along the minus strand of NCQV01077016.1, from coordinate 19,464 downwards.
TTGATTATCAGAATCTTCTAGATTAATTAATTGAGAAAGGTAATCGCTGGTTTAGCCTGTCTATTTTCATACTTGATTATTGTGTAATGTACCTTAACATACAGACTTCTATTGTGTAGGCATTTTTGTTGGACCATCAGAAGATGTGAAAGTCCAATGAATTATTTTAAACATACATTTTTGAAATCTGGTTAGACTTGAAAAGAATGGGTACTTTGGATCAAGAATTTTTAAAAGGTCAGCTACCATCCCATATTCTCAAACTTTCATGATGAGGTCATTTGGAGGGATTGACTTTGCTGGGGTATGACACCACCAATTCCAAATTTATCGGAGAAGAAGATTGCAGTACTCAATGATTTCCAAATATCATAGAAATAATTTTGATAGTAGTTGATGTAGGTTATATACCAGTCATTGAAGCATTTTTTTTTGGGAACTTATTTTTGCTTTAATATCATAAGGATACCCTAAGTAATTATTTGTAACTCTAAAACATTGAATATGTGTTCCATTAGATAAGCAAAAGATAACAAACCAAATGTGATCTATTATTTGTATGAAATTTCAAAATATCCATGAGGAGAAACCCATTCCAGCAGTAATGGCATTTCATTTTGGATTTCCTCCTTTTTTAGTAGGATTTTTGCTTTGATGATCACTATTAACGAGTTCACGAGTTAAACTATTTGCCAGAGAATTCTTCGATCCCTTTATATATTCAACAGAGAAAGAAAATTAGTTAAGCCATCATTTTCAACACTGGAGTCGCCCTTGAGCTTGTATATCTGATATAGTCTTTTTCATAAAACCAAGTGTTCATATAATTCGAGTAAGAAAACGTTTTGGGATTAAAAAGATTAAGAACTTTCTAATTCGCCTTATAACTGTAAGGATTTATTTCTGCATCATGAGATAGTTGTATTTGGATTTATGAAAACTTTCACTACACTATTTCCAAAGTTTTTCTCCTTCTTTGATTTTGAGCACTATAATCCAGTGCTCATTACTGGCATCTTTCTTAAGAATTAAATTATCTCTTTCATTAGACAAACTAAGAGCCAAATTATTTGTGTCACATATTTTTGAGGTTTTGGACAATCTTTGAATAAATAGCAGCATGTCCAACTTAGTTCTTTCTTGAACATCTATTGTAGTGGTTTTCTCAATTAGAGTAAATCTCTAATAAATCTGACACATCGGTAAGATGTCTAAGAAACATTTCTACTTGATTCTTATCCTCAATCTTCTCCTAAAAATTTTCTATATTTTCTAAAATATGTTTTTTGCAGAATGATTTGTCTAAATTTTATTTCTAGACCTGAAAGTTTTATTTCTTGTACAGCATAAATTTACTTGCTTTTACCAAGAATAATATCATGATCAATGCATCTTTGGGTGACAGCAAGAACGTCATCTTTGTGTTGTTCTATGGCCTTAGAAAAGACAAGAATATCATCCATGCAAAACTAGGTAACAGTGATTAAGATCTTTAAAAATGCTATTCACTTTGCTTGTGAATATTTGAGGTGCATTTTTAAGATCAAATGACATTATTATCCACTAATGATGTCCTTACAGTGCCCTAAAAGTAATTAAAGAATACTTTTTTCATCCATTTTTATCTACCAATATCCATTTTTACAATCCATTTTCGACAACTAAAAGGCTCCTTGAATTCCATTGAAAAGAATTCTTTTATTAGTAATATAATAACCACCAAAAAATAGTGTTATCATTAAGCTTTATGTAATTGATTACCACTCTAAATTTTCCTCTTTTTTCTTGAGCATGATTTCTCACCATGACAGTAGGAGTAGTATGAGAACTCTTACTATTTCTAATTAATCCTTTATCCAAACGTTATTTGATTTGATTATCAAATTCTTGGATATTTTGGGGTATAGTGTGTACACCATTTGTTTAACTCAAACAATAGTATTGCAATTTAGCAAAGTAATTTTTGCAAATGTCTTATCTTTGTCCCAAAATTTAAGAGCATTATTAGACTGGAGTTCGTTGCATAGTTGTTCTTGTTCTTCAACAATATGCTCTTTAGTAGATAACTCCAATAGTAAGATTGTTAGTGTTGCTTCACATTGTGTAGGAATTAACTTCTCACCATATTGCTTGCATAAACTTAACCTTTTGATGAGTGCATGCTTTATTTAATATATCAAGAGGAATGAAGTGACCACTTATTATGAATATGATTTAGCTTATGATCTATGTGCATGAGGAATATAGCCTTTGAAATTAATTTCCAATAATCATATCAGGGAAGGTTGATGAGTAGCACATACTACTGGTATGATGCATAGGACTCCTTCTATTTCTATAGATCATCATTGTGGTTCATTATGCTATTATTGACTATTCTTACTTATAAAGGATTGTTTGTCTTTTTCCAGATGAATTTTGGAAATATATATTTTTTTCAAAACAAACAGAACAACCACTATCGATGTAAGCATACAGTTTATATCTGTTATGTCCCTCTAAACATACATTCCTTGGGATATAAATTCTATTAGGATTAGTATTTTGGTGATTTCATATCATATTTCCATGGTCATATTCTTGACTAATTCATCCTCATAGATTGGTTCACTAACAGTCCTCGTTTTATACCCAATGTGTTTTCTATCTAAACTCATACTTCAATCTATACTATATCTTACAGATTTAAATTTATTGTACTCATTTCACTGATCATACTAATTGTGTCACTTCTTTAAGCTCTTTTTTAACTATCGAAGAATCCTCTTCCCCCTTTGATCTTACACTGATGCTTCTTAATAATTAGGGTTTAATTATTATTTTTCTATTCTCATCAATATTTTATCTCCTGTGGGTTGAATTTTATTATTTGAATTTTTGGCATAGGCATAGGACTTTCAAAATTTTCTACCTCTATTATTCTTACCGTAGTCTTTGGATATGTAGGATTATCTAATTTGTCAATATCCGTAGTGGATAACATTCTCTTTTGATTTTGCATACATACTTCCTTTATAATTGAAAGACAAATTTTTTTTATAGATCATATCCTTTTGTATTATATGAAGGACCCAATCTCCTTTGACGTCTTCATTCTCATGATCGATTGTAAATTCTTCTCCTTGAAGATCACAAAGACTAATTGAGCAACTTTCCATCATATGATTTGTTTTTTCAGAGTCACTTTCTTCATATTCATCCTCTATTACTACTTCAGCAATTCGCTTGTCGCTTTTAACGGCAATGTCTAGTGCTTCTTCTTCACTAAGTTCAAAAATAGCCTAAACTACCCAGTGTTTCAATAAGTTCTTGTCCTGAATATTTTTACATTTGTTTGCATAATGCCTTATTTCTTCACATGTCCAACACTTACAGTTATTTTTTACTGCAAGACAATGAGCAGTCTTTCTAAAAAATCTTCTTTATTTGGAGCTTGGTTTGTTATAATACTTTCTTTTATATTTCTCTCTCCTTTGCCGGCTAAAGCTCTTTCTCTTATAAACTTTTCGTTTCCTTCTATTCTCAAGTTCATTTCCCCATTGATGAGGATAATCCCAATAGGTTAGAAATTATTTCTTCATTTTCTTATATTTTTGGAGATCAAGATATTGATGATTGACCCATTTTCTTAGATAAGAGATTATTGTATCAAGTGCATCAATGAGATATGCTCTTTCAAGCCATGCAATTATTTTTCATTAAGTATAGTATTGATTAGATATGGTAATTTATCATAAAATATGCCAAGATTGATTTCATTATGCCCAATTTTATAATAATATTGCCTACATTTAACAATATAATTCTCCAGAAATCTCATATCTCATAGCTCTATGCTATCAATCTTTCTTTGTCATTCTTTGACTTTTTCTTCAGAGTCAAATTTAGCTTTGATAAATTCAGTTTCGACTTCCTTACATAAATTTTCAAACATAGCTACTGGTGTTCCGTCATTCCTGACACATATTTACCTTCCTTTTCTAATGAGTCATATTGATCAGTTATAGTACCATTAAAACTATGTTCGATATAGTTTAGGAAATTTCCAATAGTTTATGTGGTATCTAAGTGCAGAACACTATTCATACTCTTTTTGCAATGCTCAAATATTTCTTACCCATTACTAGCTCTATTGATGTTTAAAATGTAACTCGTTTGGCAAATTGGGATAAGACTAATTTCTTCATAAGATGTGACTTTCCTTGGGATGAACACAAAGGAAATGTTGGTTGTATGTTTAGGTCCCATAAAATGGTTATTTCTTCTAGAGATTCACTGAACTCTTCAAGTTTTGGAATAACGATGTTAATAAGATTGGATTTGATTTCATTGAGTTCTTCACCGATCTCATTGATTTCACTTTGAGCTACCAATTTTCCATATTTGTCTTCCCATTTCCTCTTAATTTCATGTAAAGAAATAACATCCAAATTTTTTAATTTAACTAAGTTCATTTGTCGATATATTTCTTCTTCTAAGTGGACGTTATCGCCTACTCATTATCATGAGATAGCACTTCTTATTTGCCTACTATTGCACCCATGATTTTATTAGTTCTGTTGGGTTTTAGTCTTTGTCAAAGATATTTTGTAACCATTCAGGACTATATTGTTCATAATCCATCCTTTTCTTCTTTCTCTGCCTTTTCAAATGATTTTTTCAATTGATTTTTCTCCTAATTCTTTTTTGATTTAGCATCTTGTAAAGAAAATGAATTTTTTTTTAAAGTTTTGAGAAGGATATTTATGCTAAAAGAGAATACTAATACCTAAATTAGATTTTTCACTATGTCCAACTTTGTTGATTAAAGAAAGAGAGATTACAAATAATAATTGCTTCTTTATCACCTTAACTTCATTCTTAATTTCTATTGATTCTGCCTTTAATTTTAAAATTATATTAATGATATAGTTTAATTGTGGTGCTACAAAAATGTTTATTTTTGGTGTGTGCACAATATGTGAATAATTGAGAGCATGGCATGTAGATGATGATTCAACTATTAACTGTCATTAATTAGCTTAATTAATTATTAATTCACTTAATTATCTTAATTATTTTTGGTCATGTGGTTTTGATACCATATGAAAGAGGGCCTTGATACACTTATGAGAAAAATATTACATGCAAAAAATTAAAATTTCCAAAGGTATGTTTTTAAGGGTTGGGGTAAATTATACAAATATGAAAAGTTCAGGGCGATGGATGAAAATAAAAATCATAAATTGTTCCCTTGAAATAGTTTTCATAGAATGTGGGACCTTTTAAATCTATTCTAATAACATGATCCCCTAACTATGGTTTCCACATAATGCAGACAATAATTTTTTGTAGAAAAGTTGGCGAAAGTAGAACAAATTCCATTTGTACCTTGTTGATGGACTCAAATGTAACCTTATCAATATTTCTATATTGCGTGATGGAGGAACGGATGTTCATTTTCATTCATCTCAATGTGTGGTGGAAAGCTCAAAACCTAGAGATGTAAACCTTTTTGGTCCTAAAATTAACAATGCATATGCTATAAATATTGATAATTTTCCTTCAAAAATTCTTGCATGCTTTAAAGTATGACATGATAATGCATGGCCACGGTACAGAAGATTAGGTCATGCTAACATGAAATCTTCAACAAAATTTTCTAACATGACATGGTATGTGGTCTTCCCAAGTGTGCATTTGTTAAAAATCATACATATGATGCCTATGTCAAAAGAAATCAAATGGGATCATCCTCTAAACATTTAAATGTTGTAACTACCCTAAAACCTCTTGAACACATGGCCTAACGTAGACCTACATCATAAGTATGGAGGGTGATTCATATGTATTTGTCATTTTCAATAACTATTTAAAAAAATAGTTACCATGTATTTTTTTGAAAGAAAATATGAGGCATTTAAAACAACTTTCAAAGCTACGTAGGAAACTTTAGGTCACACTGAACCATCCTATAATGTCAATTCAAAATTTGATTAGAAGAAGTTCATTGAATTCTACAAACAAGCATTGTCTCACAACTTCTACAAATCAAGAACTCCTCAACAAAATGGAGTTATGGAGAGAAAAAATCAAATATTGGAATAGATGGAAAAGGAAATGCTAATTTAAAGTGACCACCATACAAATTATGGGTAGAGGTAGTTAACACAACCAACTATGCTCTAAATAGATACCTAATTCATCGAAAATGGACAATGACTCCATATGAGTTATTTAAAGGTAAGAAACCAAATATCTCTTACTTCGGGCCTTTGGGGGAAAATTCTTTGCACACAAAAATGGAAAAAATAATCTTTGCAAGTTTGATGCAAGAAGTGACGAATGTATTTTTCTTGGCTATTCATGAAGTATGAAAGCTTAGCATATATATCAAAAATGAACTAAGGTTGTTGAAGAAAGCATTCATGTTGTATTTGATGAGTTTAAGGGTGCAGTATTAGTCCATCCTCATACAACAAGCTGAAACTCAGCAAAGATGATGAAGATGAGAAAATAGAACTAGAGAAAAGGAATGAAGAAAATCTAAATCATGAGCAACAAAATCAAAGTCAGCCTGCGAATGACATTCAAGGCACTAAAAATAATCAATAACACACTGAAGCTAATAACAACACAAATAAGATTAACAATTATGAGCAACTTGAAGAAACAAATGAAGTACCTCAAAGACAACCACAAGAACAAAGAAAAGGCTTCAAATATCAAGCGTCGCACCTACGGAAAACCTACTCATTGACATAAATTAGGTATAAGAACTTGCTCATCCCTTAGAGGCGCCTCTGCATTCCTTGCTTCTGTATCACTTATAGAACTAAGAATCATAAGGATGCACTTTTGGAATCAAACTGCGTGCTAGACTTGGAAGATGAATTGGCTTAATTTTCAAGAAATCAAATATGGACCCTAACCTTTGGACCCATACATAGTAATAAGAGCCAACGGGGGTTTTACAACCAAGCTAGATGAATCAAGAAATATGATTTGAAATAGATAGACAGCAATGAAAAGTTACAATCAGAACGAAAACATCGACTATGATGAAACTTTTGCTCCAGTAACAAGATTAGAAGCAATGCAAATTTCACTAGCATTTGTATTCTGCATGGGCATGAAACTTTATCTAATGGATGTAAAGTATGCATCCTTGAATGGATTTCTAAATGGAGAAGTCTATGTTGAGCAATCTCGAAGTGTTGAAATACTAAATTTCCAAATCATGTTTACAGCTACAAAAGTTCTAAATGGTCCTAAACGAGCCCTAGGATCAGGGTGTGAAAGATTGACCAAGTTCCTTTCAGAAAATAATTTCAAAAGAGGACTAGTAGACTTCATAAAAACAAAAAGTGAATATCTTCTCATCATTTCGATATACAATTAGCAATTCTCAAGCGCCCTAAGTTTTAGAGTAACTATTACTAGGTTCCTGTCTTTTTTAAAATAACTTTAAGGTACCCTACATTTTTCGACAATAGAATCCTAGGTCATTTTTTATTATTTTTAGAAATTACAACTTTAATCAAAATAGTAATTTTGCTATTTTTGGTGCTTTTTTTAGAAATATGCTTGTTCTAAACATTTTAACTTCTTATAATGACTTTATTGATACCAATTATTACAATCTACTAGTTATATAATAAATATTATATTTTTTGTCATTATCAACCTATCATGCTTGGCAAAATAATAAAGCTTAATTAGAGAGTTTTGATCCTTACCTGAACTTAGTCGATATTGAACCCTAGTATTCCTCTAACTTTCAGTTTATAAAGATTGCTAATCTCAACAATACCTTTCTTAGATCAAGCACATCACAAATTCATTTCGTTTCTTACTTTAGACTGTAATCACTAACAATATTTTTATATTTTTTAGGATAGTGAAACTTTAACCAAGAAATTATAATAATTGAGATATAAGGTTCGGTTGAATAATGTTCCCTAATGAGAAATTTCGTTTATTGAGAGCTTGAAAATTGAAATATTACAATCAAAAGATTGAAAATGGACTTAAGCTACTTAAAAATCATTAGAGATGCTTGCTCATGAAGAAATGGAGAAATCCAACTTCTTTCTTGCTAAAGTATACTCAAATGACTTTGTCTCTTCCCAATACTCACCTTCTCTTTTTATAAAAGAGATGAAATATATAGGGTACCCTAATGACTACAGTTTGGTTCAGATCAATTCGAATTTAGCTCCTAATCCAATTAACTATACTTTCGTATGCCGGTTCGAATTATTTGATTTGGGTTTCATAGTTTAATTAAGTTTTGTAGGTATAATTGTGAACAATATCTGTTTGGTATTTTGATTAATCAACTTAGTATAATAATCGATAAAATCCAAAATTAGATTATTCTATTCATTCAGGCATTAGTGCAAATTATACATATATAGCATTACATGTAAAAGTCTATGTATTCCTTCCCCAACTAATCTGTAAAATAAAAATAAATAATAAACTTTAAAAAAAAGTAATCCTCTCTATCAAAATAAAATCCTCTGGGTCAAGCATACGAAACTCTGTTGCTATAATCA
>NCQV01077016.1:0-10842 GCA_002740545.1 Lophocereus schottii | reverse complement strand
AAAAAAAAAAAAAAAACAAGTGAATCCTAATCGTGATCCTAACAAATTATCGGTTAATAATTGAAACAAACTGCACATTGTCGGCTGAAGGAGGGGGTAAAAGCCATTTGGCAGCATCAATATATTCCAAACTAATGAAGTCTTGGGCTTCTTCATCACTTAGCTGCTTAGCATATGAAACTCTCTTGCTAGTGTCTGCTCCTGGACCGTCGTTGTTGTATTCCCCAAAGTATACCGTCCTGCAACAATATCACGTTTAATTAGTTGATTTAACGGATGACATTAAAAAAAAAAAGTAATTTCAAATTTAATTACGTTACCACATGTCAAAACCTACTATTTATTTTCAAAAATAAGCAAATTATGTTCTGAAGATTCATTAGCTTGTATATAGTCCTTTTTCATTTATTTCTCAATTGTATAGGCTTAATAGGACAATATAAGTATACAACTTAATTTATAGTCATGTGCATTGGGGAAGTGTAGGCTCCTATTCTAGAAGTAAAGATAGTAGTGTCAATGACACATTTGAAATAGTAATCTCGCCTCTTAACGTAATATATCTAAAGTAAACCTTTATTCTTTTCATTTAATAAGATAATTTTTTTTTTTCCACTTCAAAAACTTCCTTAAGCTCTTAAATTTCTCCAGGGGATAAAATGAATGATGTGTCATTGTATAAAAGTTACATAAACCAAGGGGACTAATCTAAGTAGGAGATCAGAAAAGTGTGAGGGGGGCATACTTTTGCAAGTGGGACTTGAAGTTGTCAGACCAACCCTCAGGGTTGACGACATCATCGAGTTGGCAGTAGGAGTAGACAACCCTTCCAGCCTCCATCCAAGCCCTAGCCAAGTAAGCGTTCGCACCTCTCCCTGCCACCTTGCAGTGCACAAAGGAGTATCCACCTTCTCCATCTTGGTTCTTCCTCGCATGAGCCACTATTACCGCCACCCGATCCCCCGGTATTACGTGTAGCTCAGTGTTCTATCACAATTTTTATTATAAGGTCAGCATTATATCAACTTTAGTTAACAAGTATCATTTGCTCGAGCAAATTCATCCGTGCTTGTTATGGATGGTCTAACGTAACATATTGCTAACAAATACCATCAGATATTGTAATAGATACGATGTCTAAGTGATGCATTATATATTAGCATCTCATATAAATTTCTTTCTTGAACTTTATTAGCATCTCATATACATTTACCAACGAGGCAATCAGGCAATGCCTAGTTGGTACCACCATACTTGCTCTACCTCTACCACTTAGGTTCGAATTTGGATAGGGAAACTCTTAGCGCCATTTATTTGGGATTGAAGGGGGGTGGGCTAAGACTTGGGCTTGCATGGTTTCCCCCTCCCCATGAGCTAGTTGGCCCACTAGAGTATTCCCTGAAATTGGAGCCCCATGAGTGGCCCAAGTTTACCATTCTTTTAAAAAAAAAAAAAAATCTCAGATACATTTGAACCATTGTAACATATATGTTCATGTTCTTTCCTTTTCCTTTGTCTAAACTTGACATTTAGATTTTATAAAGAATTTTCAAATTTAGTTTTGGATCTGGCTTATACTCTATGTGACTACATCTTAAACCTTAGTTCATCTAGGCAACTTTTAATATGCACTCGGGAGTACATGTTCTAAAATGTCAAATACATATTTTTTGTCATGTATTTGTCATATATTTATTTTAATCTAAGTCTACTTATATGACTCTTCATTGCAGTAGCACTTCTAAGCATGATAAATGCTTTGGTTTATCTAGTAATGATAAATTAATGCCATTGTTATTATATTAATCTTAGCTCTCTAGATTTTAGACCTTTTTATGCAAATTTATTTTGGGTTCCTTCCACTTTAAGTTTATAGATATACTCATATTCTTTTCTAGATATCATGTAGATTCTTCTACATGGATAATTTTCTATATTCTCCTGTACGTTATATTCTAAAATATTATATTATATTATTTAAAAAGTTAATGAAATTACATAGTAACTAGAGACCAAATGTAAATCCTATAGGTAGTTAATCTTTGCAAGCAAATTGACGTAACAATAAGGGTTAAAAGAATACCATATAATTAATCATAAAATTAAGAAGAGAGTACCAAATAAAGTGATCTGCCTTCACCAAAGACAAAGTCGACAGTTCCTTCTATGTAGCAATCCTTGAAGAAGTGTCTTCCTTGATCATCGCAAACGGTATCTTGAAATCCTAGAAATTCACAGTTATAAAATGTTGCCAAGTCACCCGATATCCTTATTGCAACTGCTTGTGCCCCCTTTCTTTTCCCATCAGGCCTTGGGGCGGAGTTCTGGTTCCACAAAAAATCGTCATCAACATTTACTTGGAGTTGTTATGTTTAACATATTGTCAGATCCTAACAGTGGACCTAAGCATGAATATTTTGAAGGCCATCCACCAGTAGTAACATTCATCATGTTGCATCTCATGCAAATGGCTTTACATTTGAAGCCTAACTGCTACATAGTTATCTGCATAGTTTTGCATAATAAACTTGGTCCATATTCAGTATCCTATCTCAAATAAAAGATTGATACATGAAATCTTATATAGCATTATGGTTCCAAACAATGTCGGAAACCTATATATATTGTAGCAACCATCTGCATTTGCTTTTGAGCTCCTAATAATTCTTTTTCTCCAAGCATGGTTGAGATGCTATTTAATTCTAAGAAATCATGTTGCACTTAACAAGCACAAACAACTAGTAATCACAATAGGGATCGTCTGAACTGTTGCAAGAGAAAGTAGGAAATTCATCGTCTACAAAAGTGAGATGATTCTGAGTTCTACTCAAGCCATGAAGAGTTCTTCCTCTTCCTTGTTCGTCAAGGTGCACTTATAAGATATGGGCCATGGAATTATTAGTTTAGCTTGCATAGAACACCTCCAGCATATACACTGCATGGCGTGGGCAATCTTTTGGGATGTGGAAACTATGCTTGTAAGGCTCTGGGGGATTTTCAGGATTATTATGTAATTTGCAAGTAACTATCCAAAAGAGGGGCGGGGGGGAACCCCAAAAAGAAGGCAACATACCTCGACAATTATATTAGCACCAACAAAGTAATCAGCCTCAACAATCAAGGTTGCGCTATCGACAGTCCCATAATCAGCAGCAGTGCCACCATATGTTATAACAGGTTTGTCATTTGGGTTACCATAAAACGTGATGTATGACTTACATCTTTCAACTGTTATTTTCTCCTCGTATTCTCCTGGGCCAATGTTTATAACTACCCGATTTGAGTTTCCATTGTCGACACTGTCCAATGCGTCCTTTATCGTTGTGAATTCGGCTGTACCATCTTTGCTCACATTTATAACGTACACTGCACTTTCTGCTTCTGCTACGTTTGAATCTAAACTTCCTGTTCTTTGACTAAATAATGGGTTACAATGAATGAAACCCATTACTGCACGGTTCATATATAGGCACTAAAAATGCATGGTATAGAACAGGTTTGTGTTAATGTGTCGCCATGAATATGAAGTTAGACAAATCAAAGTCGGACAATTCAAATTTTGTCCGAAAAACAGGTAGCAGGCATTCAACATTAAATTTGTGGTCGTGTCCGTTTGAATAATGTTGTAGGTATGTTAGAATAAAAGACTAGTCTTGCACTGTTGATTGAATTAGTGGTTCAGTTCCAATTGTCTCAAATCCAATATTCCGTGTGATGTCGAATTGTGGCTTTTATTCTTATGAATTATTAAAAAGATAAATAAGCATATCCAACCTTGAAATAAGACAATTAAATTTGACCCTTTGTGGAATTGACAAATGAATATATATTGTCCATTGAAGCATGAATCCAAATTGAAGCATGATCACCTCATTTTATTGAATTAAACTGTATTTGCGACATCACAAAAGGTAGTCTATGTAGGGAAAAGGCTACATATTTGTAATAACAAGAACTTGTAAGAACTTGTAACCACCCCCCCCCAAAAAAAACCCCCAAAAAAATATATTAATCCCAGAAATTATGCTCTAAGCTTAAAAACTTTTTTTTTAACTTAGCTATATCAATGCAAGTTGGTTCAGAAATTTTAGGTGCAAACTTTATATGAGATGGTCTCCCTTATTATTTATGACGCCAACGTTATTTCATTATGTGATTAAACTACTCCGCTCCCATAGTTCATGTCCCTAGAACATATCTCACTGAAAATTAATGCTGCGAAACAATATTATTTAAACAAAATTCTTTTCGGTAACCTAACGTAAGAAGTGCTAAGAATGAAGGAAAAAGCAGAAAACCACCTCAAGGGTTTGATTGCAGCTTTAAACCAGGTGTTAACTTCAGCGGGATCCGCTGGAACAAGCGTTTGTGCATTTGTGGAAGGGACAAGATGATGAGTTGCTAGCAGAACAATTCCCAAAATCATTCTTTGCATTGAATCAAAAACTTGCTTGACTTGTATTCTTGCCATAATTTTGCACCTTTTTTTGTATCATATTCATTAGAACAAAATTGAAATTCAATTTATAGGGGGGAGGTATGGAAGACTGAGAGAAAGTAGCAAAAGGAAAACGTGAGACAAAAAGTGAATTTCGCTAAGCTAATATTAGTTTCGTTATTTTGCTAAATATGCAGGCTTTCTAAGCTTTACAACCATTAGACGACAAACGAACTAAATGTCAATCTTCTTTCCAATATTAGTAACTAATTTATAACACTTTGACAAAAGCATTCATGAAAGAATTTTTTGTATGCTCTAATTGATGCCACATACAAATGGGTTATATCATACTTTTAGAAGTACATATTTTTATTTACATATTGTTCACACACAACAATGAAATTTGCAAAAATTTTATCCCTATGCATGAATAGCTTATTGTTTGAAGTACATACTCTTGTAGGCACATAAAAATCATGTCTCAATTTTTAAAGAAAATGTCAGATGATGAAACTTTAGGCACAGTGCATAAGCTTGGGGCTGTAGTAAGATTGAACCGAAACCAACCTCCAAAATGGACTTTGGGCAAACATAAACAACCCAGACCTAATTTAGAAATAGGTTAACCCTAAGTCAATTGGATCAAGTTTCCAACTAGGTTCTATGGTCTAGAAACCTAGCCTAATTCTCTCACCCTGATTTTCAAGCCGAGGTCTACAAACCTGGGTGTCCTGATGTAACTCGGTTTGCATGGCACTAGGGTCTCAACTGATAAAACATAACGTCTCTTTTTGATCAATTTTTACCTAATCTGACGTAGGATCTACACCTTAAACCGGTATAAATAAGGGCTACCCCAGGGTTCAACACACACAAGAATTGGAGGGAATTAAGCTAAAATCTACAGAGCTGAGTGAATGTTACCTAAATCCTATGATAGTTACCATTCTGCTGGATTCCTAAGCTGATAAAATGGGTCAACATGACGACACCCATTCCTTAACCTCCCTATCTCTCTCTCCCCTGTGCGTTTCCCTTTTGCTTTTAGTTTTGGTTTCACTTATGCTTGCATTTTGAGCAAAGATGTAATTCTTAATTAATTGAGCTCTGCCTACTGTAAATAGATTTTATTTCATTTCTTTCCTACTTTCGTTACATTTGACATTATACTCGGAGCTTGGAACCTGTTGGTTCATTACTAATATGTTGTATGATGGATTTTAGTGTGGTTTAATTTATTGAAGGTGGCTAGTGTCGAGATGCATTTTGTCCCAATGTGGTTTCATTGCCTCTGTGTCTAAATCTATGCTTCAAGTCAACGGAATCAGATGGTCCTCACATTGGGAATCCTTTAGGGACCCCCTTTCGAAAACCTTCTTTTGCAAAACCCATGTCCTTTTCAGCCATCGCTTTGGTTTAAGGCTCAACAAAAGAAGTAAAATTATTTTCTTTTTGTCAGATTTTGATAAAGCTGAATGGAGATTCAATTTCGGTTCTCAATGTTCAAAAATAAGATTGATGGGGCAGAAAAGGAACACAAGAATGTTCTTGGTCTGGGAGCACGTCTAGGTTCCTAGTCCATGAGCATAGGCTTGGGTTAGGAAGCCAGTTATGTTCATAGTATCGCTTAACCACCCACTCTTTCCTCCTATTTCAGTCTGAAGAACTTTAAATTAAAAAAAAGCACATTTAGTAGTTGCTACAAAAATACGACTTGCGCCAACAGGGTTGATTTGTTGACAAAGAGTCAATTTACAATCAGTAATGGCTATGCCAACAAAAATCTTTCCATTGGTTGCACTATTGGGATTAATTCTATTGCTAAAGCTTTTCCCAACAAACAACTTATTATGTTGTAAAAGTTAAACAATACCAACAAAAATTGATTTGTTGGCAATTATGTTGGCTTGATTATTCCCAAAATTTTGATATGTTGGCATGACTATTGTAAACAGAATGATTTGTACGTGGATATGTGTTGGCGTGACCTTTGCCAACATATTTACCATTGTTGTTGCAATTTCCCACTTAAAGAAATTCTATTGGCATTTGTCATTATCCCTATATTTTTGTTTTTATTGGCATAAATATGAGCCTTTCTTGTATATATTTCAATATAACAGCTCTTATGGGTAATTATTTATTTTGCAATGGCCATTGTACTAATACATAAGCATATATATAAATATTTATTATGCAGTTGGAGTTCAACATCATGTCTATCCAAAATAGACTATCATATCAAAATTACTAGAAACTGTGCATGATTAAGAAAGAAAGAAAATGAGATCTACTGTTAAATGAGTCCACTACTTGTATTTAGAATAAAATGAATCCCCATCATCACTCAAATGGAAAGTCACACATCTTGATCAGCTTAATCATCTAACACAAATTCATCTTCACCTAAAGAAGAACAATGTTTGTACAATGAAAAATCCTTCTCAAAGTCTCGCAAAAGAATGATCAATTTTCTCATCTTCAATACTTCCAACACTTCCATATTATCCTCTTTTAAGTTGACACTGAAATCATGACAACGTTAAAGGACAGTCCGATGCACAAGCATCCCGCGTTCATGTAGGGTCCGGGAAATGGCCACACTCAAAGGATGAATTGTAGGCAACCTAACTTGACTTTGTCAGTGGCTGATTCCACGGCTCGAACCCGTGACCTTTTGGTCCGGGAAATCATGACAACATTGTATTACATAAATACTGATTCAATTAAATGTTTTTCTCTAAAGAATGAATGTCTTAATATTAAAGCAGTACTTCAATTGTGTGTCAAAAAGGATTTTTAGGCATTACCTCATGTAAAAGTAAGTTCCCAATCACTCGTCCGACCAAATCAAGTGCCCTCGCTGCCTTATGTTGAACCTTTTCAACTTTTTCTTATGTCACTTGTAATTTTACTGTCATATTCTTCAAGCCATCCTTAGCCCTTTTTTTTTTCCTCTCTTTCATTGGCTAATGCACATCTTTTTTCATGAGGACGTGACATCTTGACACCTAGCTCAAAATTCTTTGCATAACCATTTTTATCTTCACCAACAATTTCCTCGTATATCTTATCTCGTAAGTTCTATCTGATTTGGAATTCTTTGGTAATCCATTTTGTTCGAATTGCTTCCTACAAAAAATTATACAAAATCAGCCAATGTAATTATCTTTGGATAGCTGAATCAAAATCAACATCAATACTATGTCTTAGGTAAAAACTGAATAAGAAATGAAAAAATCCCAAAATTTTTACCCCCTCTACCTCCGGTATCTATATTTAGTTGAACGAATTGGTCTAACGCCAAATAGACTCGAAATTCTTAAGCCATAGAACATTGTATGCTATAAAATGTGACAAATAATAATAAAAAGAGCATCAAGCATAGACATAAAAATGATCACACCAACTTTACACAAGTTTTCATAGTTGTGTGTCTATAATTAAACATAAGATATTTTATTTCATATAGATGAATCCTGAACATTACGTGAGAAAAAAGCACTGAGCACGATTTTAAATGAAGTTTCATTTTCAGATATTAGTTCTAGAGAACAAACCCTAACAAACAAGAAGCTTTTCTAGTACATGCAAAGAAATGCAAGTGTTGGTCAACCAGGAATGCTTGATCTTAAAGCGCACTGCAAATATGTTGATTTTCAAGCTTAAACGTTTACTGAGAGAATTAAAAGGGTACATAACATTACCCAATACTGCATAAATATGACTTTGAGTATATGGCAGCTCCATCATGACTAGCTACCATTTTGAACTTCACTCCTATTAGAAGTCCAAATGGCTATCCAAATTACGAAAGCAATCCTTTTGTCAGCAATATTCCTTCTATCGTCTTTGATTTCATGTTCTCAAAGCAGGTAGCGCTTGGTGATTGCTATTAATCAACATGTCCATAGGCTACTCAGACCATTCACAATACTCCTATTATAATGATTCTTTGCATTGTTAGTTACAGTCCTAATAATACTTATAATAATACATATCCTCACCTAAAATCCAAATACACTTAGTTTATGTAATCGAGCTCGTCTATAATTGCCCATAATAAAAATACCTCCTCCAAATTTTGTGCCTACTTCTAATTCAAGAGTCTTATCCCATCATTGTTCTTGCTAATCAAATTGTAGATAGTTGAAGAAAGTGAAACTTACCCAAAACCCATTGAAAAAAGAAAGAAGAAAATGAGGTAGCTAATCTAAAATTTGACATAAAACGCTGGATCCCAAATGTTTTTCATTATAGAGCATGCATTATTTATTCTAAGGTTGTAATTTTAAGACTTCAAAAATACTTCTGCAAGCTGAAACCAACTCTAATACAAAGGAGAAGGGGACCACCAGCTTCCATATCTTGTAATGTGTAAAGATATAGGCGTAAGAGGTTGTTTAGAGGTTATTAGTAATTAGTTAGAGTTTGTTATGCTAATGCCACATCAGCCTGTATATTTAACTTAATTTTCAGCATGTATATATGTGGCTCATTTGTACAGTGCACAATATTGTAAATGAAGAAAAACTTCCCTCTAAAACCTCCTCTCTCTATTCTTCTCTGATTGTCCTGGATTAACATGGTAACAGAGCTTCAAACAATTAGCTTCTGAATTGTTCCTATTTCCTTTTATCTTCGATCATTTGATTTGTTCACCATTTGATCAAGCTTTATCATGATTATTTTTTTCTTTTTTGATTGACTGTTTTGATCTAGCTTTTATCAAATTAATTCAGAAGGTTTTTTTTCTAATATGTCTCATTTCCATAGAAAGCGAGATAGGAAATCAATATGTCAATCAAATTGCGAGGCAGTTTGAAGGATATAACAACGATCCATTGTTGTTGCAAGCTTCAGATCATCCTTGTATGCATCTTACTAATGTCAAATTGAATGGATCCAACTTTCAGCAATTGAGTAGGTATATTAAGAATGCTTTGTGTACTAGAACTAAGCTAGGGTTCATAGATAGATCATGTAAGAAACATGCATCAACATCTTTGATGTATGAACAATGGATTCATTGTGATAGCATGGTTGTGAGTTGGTTGCTCAACTCCATTATTCCTGAGTTATCTGAAGTCTTTTTTTACACTAGATGAGCTTTAGAACTTTCGACAGAACTTATAAAAAGATTTAGCAAAAACAATGGTCCACTTCTCTATCAAGTTCAGAAGGATATTTCTAAATTACATCAAGGTAATGACATTGTAGCTGTCTATTACACGAAATTCAAGAGGTTATGGGATGAACTGGATTATTTGAGTGAGATTCTAGTTTGTGATTGCATTCACAAGGTAGATTGTACTGTTGTGAAGAAATCACAAGATTTAGAGCAAAAGTAGAGGTTAATGCATTTTTTAATGAGGTTGAATGATGGATATGAGTCCATTAAAGGGCAGATTCTTCTCATGGATCCCCTACCAAATGTTAGCAAGGCTTATTGTATGATAGCTCGAGTTAAAACACAAAGAAATGTCACTGGTAGCTACCCTGGGGGTCCTCGTGACATTGCAGCTATTGCAAACAGAGTTAACCCTGCATCTTTTCCATCTTTCATGGATGGTGATCATATTTCAATTGCTTTGGTTGTTAAGGTAGGCTCTGGCCAAAGAAACAAGAAAGAAAATAGAAAACCTAATAGTGTCAGATTTTGTGATCATTGTTAAAGAACTGGTCACACTCAACATCAGTGTTTTAAGCTTACAGGCTATCTGGATTGGTATGATGGTCCTAAGGACACTAGCAAGCCCAAAAGGAACACTAAGGTGGTTGCAAATATGGTCAGTCAGGTTGATCAAGCTCCAGGCAATGCCCTTGATGAAACCAATTGCAACATTAAGTCACCTAAACAATTTGATACAAATTTAGTTCAGGCTCTTGCCCAAGAGATGATGAAGCTTATTAAAGAAAAAGGCATGACAGAAGCCCAACCAGAATATGTGCATTAATCCTTTGCTCATTTAGCAGGTATGATTGGCAAAAGCTCTTATTCTACTATATGATGTGCTGTTCAGAATAGCCATTGTGGTTGTTGGATCGTTGACATAGGGGCCTTTGATCACATGACCTGCAATTCTCATTTTTTTCTGGCCTCCAGTCTTTAGTTACCCCTATACACATCATTTTACCTGATGGAACCCATAAAATTGTCACTCATGCTGGCCATATGGTCTTATGTCCTAGCCTAACCCTTTACAATGTCCTTTATGTGCCAAATTTTAAATTTAGTGTAATTTTAGTTAGCAAGTTGTTAACTGATCTCCATTTATTTGCCTTGTTCACACCTGAAAAATGCACTTTTCAGCTCCTTTTAACTAATTTGCCTGTGGCTATAGCTCCTGTGGACAATGGACTTTACCAATTCAAGATTGACCAAGTTGCTGGAACAAATA
>NCQV01077009.1:9217-22939 GCA_002740545.1 Lophocereus schottii | reverse complement strand
AGAACTCAGCACAGATGAAATCAAATCCAATTTAATCAATAACGTAATTTCGTATCTTGAAGAGTTTGGTGAATCATTTATAAGAAATACTCATTTCATGAGATCTAGGAGTGTTCCACCAGGACGTACTATCACTTTTTCTTTCAGATTTATCCCAAGAAAAACCATATCCTTTGAAGAAATTAACATTACCCTATTAGTCTCAAACAGGATACATTCTAAAATTCGATGGATCTCGTAACAGAAAAAAAAATTTTGAGCATTAGAAAAGAGGTATGAATAGTGTCCTACACTTGAATATTACATCGATTGCTGGAAATTGCTTAAACTATATCAAGCATCATTTTTCCAACACTGTAGCTTATTGGTATGGCTTACTAAATACAAAAGGTAAAAATGTATTAAGAACAATGGAAACACCAACTTCTATGCTCAAAAAATTATGTAAGGAAAGTAAAACTAAATTTATCAGCGTTAAACTTGATTCCGAAGAAAAAGCTAGAGAATGTCAAAGAAAGATTAATGAAATAGAGTTATTATATATGAGATATCTGAAAAATTATATTGCTGAATTTAGTCAATATTCTTACAACATTTGGCATAATAAAGCTAATTTTGAGATATTTGATGCAAATTATCATATCCAATCAATTCTATAATTATTGAAAAATACACTGCATGGCTTGAAAAAGTAGATGTTATTAATACCCTTGGTATAGGAATATTTTATTTAAGAAAATGGGTCAATTATCACTGTCTTGATCTCTAAGAACAAAAGAAAATGAAGAAATCATTCCTAACATGTTAGCATAATCCTCATCAATGGAGAAATGAACCTAAGAAGAGAAGAAAAAAGAAATTTTACAAGAAAAAGAGCATTAACAAGCAAAGGGGAAAGAAATATAAAAGAAAGTACTACAACAAACCAAATCCTAAAAAACGAATGTTTTTTAGAAAAGCTGTTTATTATCCTACAGAGAAAAATGACTGTAAGTGTTGGGCATGTGGAGAAGTAGATCATTATGCAAACAATTTTAAATACAACAAGAGTAGCAAGATTTTAGAAACTCTAAGTAGTTTAGATCACTTTGAGCTGAGCAAGGAAGAAACACTAGATCTAGCCTTAAGAAACAACAAGAGAATTGTTAAAATTGCATTAGAAGATGAATATGAAGAAAGTAGTTATTAACAAACTAGTCATATGATGGAAAGTGCTCAATTAGTGTTGCGGATCTTCAAGGAGAAGAAGTTATTATAGATAATGAGAGTGAAGATGTCAAAGGAGATTAAGTCCTTCCTCAAATTCATTAAGACATGATCCATAAAAAATCATCTTTCAATTAAAGAGCAAGTACATATGTGAAATGATGGAAGAAGATCCAAAAATCAAAGATTGTGAGTATGATATAGGAGAAGTCAATCTGATTAATTGGAAAAAAATCCTTAAACATAATAAAGTTAGAAAGTGTAGGTATATCTATGTTAGAAGTATCCAAGTTCAAATTGCTCCATTACAGTATTTTGGTAAAGATTATTGATCTTTATACTTTGCTTTGTGATATAGGCATACCAAATTTAATAATCAAATTATCTTGATGATTAAGATAATTTATGTAATGGATCAGTAGCCTTTAATTACCGATATAGTTATTTTGTAAGTCTAAATGATAAATTTTACAAAAACTTCATATCCTTTGAGATAAAAATAGTTGGCATGGACATGAAAAGAGGAGGATAGCTACTAAGGATATTTTGGACAATAATTTCCAAACTAGATAATACTATAGATCCAAAGACTACGGTAACAATGATAGAAGCATAAAATTTCGAATGTCCTACTCCTTTGCAAAATATTCAAAGGACAAAATCTAACCCACAGGAGATAAAAATCAATAGGTCTTGGATATCTAGCTTTGCTAGTCCCTAAAAATCAACAAGAAACATGTAATAAAAATTTAAGAGAATGGTAAAATTACCATTAAGAAGTATGAATGCAAGGTCATAACAAGAAGAGCTCAGAGAAGGCGATTCAACTAGTATGTAACAATGAAATGGACAGAATGAATTTTGAGCCCACAAGATGCAATGTACATTGAAGTAGGAGTCTAAATAGAAGAGTCATTGGGTATAAAATACGGATTGTTAGTAAGCCAATTTATTAGGATAAATTAGTCAAAAAAGTGATTATTGGTATATGCTATAAAGCCACCAATACAAATCATAATAGCATGTATATCCCAATAAATGTATAGTTAAAGGGATATAATAGATATGAATTATGTGCCTACACCAATAGTGGTTGTTCTGTCTATTTTGAAAAAAAAATCATTATTTTCAGAATTTATATAGAAAAAAACCAAGAATCCTTTGTAAGTAAGAATGGCTTATAATAGTATAACGAGCCACAATGAAGCCATAGAAGCATTATCCATAGAAACAGGAGGAGTCAACTATGTTATACTAGTTCAATGGGCTACTAATCAAGTCTCTCATGATATGATTATTGGAAATAATTTTTGAAGGTATATTCTCCAAGGACGCAAACCATAAATCAAATAATATTCACAATAAATGGCCACTTAGTTCCTATTGATAAATTAAATAAAGCTGACACATATCAAAAGATTGAGTTTACACGCAGTCAACATGGTGAGAATGTAATACCTATATAAGAAGAGATAGTAGTAACAATCCCACTACTTAAGTTATTTATTAAAGAGAAAACTACTGAATAATAAGGGCAATTATCCAAAGGATTCCACTAAAGGATTCCACTCTGATAACCCGCTTAAATTTTGTGACAAAGATAAGACATTTACAAAAATAACTTTATTAAATCCAAACACTAATATCTGAGTCAAACAAATGGTTCATACATATTAGGATATCTAAGAATTTGATAAGCAAATAAAAGCACCTTTGGATAAATAGTTAGTCATGAATAGCAGTAGTCCTCACACTAGTCTCCCTTTTATGATAGGAAATCATGGTGAAGAAAAAAGAGGAAAAACTAAAATGGTAATCAATTGCAAAAAGTTTGATGATAATACTGCCTTTGATGGTTATTATATTTATAATAAAATAGTTCTTTTAAATGGAATTTAAGAAGCCTCTTAGTTCTCGAAAATGGATTGCAAAACCGGATACTGGCAGATGAAAATGGATAAAGAAAACATTCACTTAACTATGTTTAGTGTCGATTAAGGACATTATGAGTAGATAGTAATATCATTTGATCTTAAAAATGCACCTCTAATATTTCAAAGAAGAATGAATAGCATCTTTAAAGATCTTAATCATTGTTATCTAGTTTACATCGATGATATCCTTGTCTTTTTCAACACCATAGAACAACACAAAGATGATGTCCTAGATGTCACCCAAAGATGCATTAATCATGGTATTATTCTTAACAAGAACAAGTGCATTTATGCTGAAACAGAAGTCGAGTTCTTAGGTCTGGAAATAATAGCTGGATAAATTATCCTACAAAAGTATATTCCAAAAGAAATATAAAATTTTCATGAAAAGATTGAAAATAGGAAGTAATTAGAAAATCTTTTTGAATGTCTTATCTATACTTCAGATTTTATTAAAGGTCTAGCTAGATTTAGGCAGTGTTTGTTTGGAAAGAAAATGCTTTTCCCAGAAAATCATTTTTTTGTGGAAAATAGTTTTCCAAGGAAAATTGATTTTCATGCCACATTTTCTGTTGTTTGGTACAAGATAAATCATTTTTCATGAACAATAGGAAAACGTCAAGTAAATTTTTTAAATAGCAAAAAATATTGACTGAATGGCCGTAGTTGAGACAAATATTGATCAAATGAAGGAATTTTGAACTTAACATTCATATTTGAGTATTTCCTTGATACTTCCTCTCAGATAATCAAGTTTTAATCTAAGCCATTGAAATTATTTTAGTAAGAAAAAACATCGACTGAATTGTTTAAATTACGAAAAATATTGATTGAATTGTCGTGACAAAGAAAAATGCTGACCAAATGAAGGAATGTTGTACTCAAGATATGGATTTAAGTCTATTTTAATATTTCCTATCAACTGATCAAGTTTTGATCCAAACTATTGAAATTATTCTAATGGTGAAAAATATTGACTGCACTATTTAAGAGGTAAAAAGTATCAATTGAATTGTTGTTGTGGAAAACAATGTTAACCAAATGAAACAATATCAAGTTCAAAATCTAAATTTGAGCCTATTGCAATATCTTATATCTAATGATCAAGGTTCGATCCAAAATATTGAAATTGTTTTAATAGCGAGTCAACTGAATTGTTTTGGTGGAAAAAAATGTAGATTAGATTATTGTGGTGGAGTTAAATTTCGATCAAATGAAAGAAATTTGAACTGAAATTTCAGATTTGAGTTTATTATTTAGATTTGATTTTAATCTTTCCTATTGAATAGTCAAATTTTGGTCCAAACTGTTGAAATCGAACTTTGTACCTAACAGCTGACTATATCATCAAGGAGTTGAAGAAAAAAAATCAGCTTCCTATCTTCTAAAAAAGGAACTCATTTTTCTCCATTAGGGGCAAAATCATTTTCCTTGGAAAATATTTTTTCATCTTTCATTGTGCTAAACAATGCAAAATAGAAAAACCATTTTTCGGGAAAATCACTTCCCTCCCTAACCAAACACTACCTTAGAAAAACATTAAAGTAAAAACTCAAGAAAGAAGTAAGTTAGATATGGATTCCTCGCTATTCAAAGATTGTACACAACTTCAAAAGAATGCACAAAAATCTTTCCATTCTTAATTTGTCTAATGAAGGAGATGATTTAACTCTTGAGACCGAAACCAGCAATGAGCACTGGAGTGCGCTACTCAAAAACAAAAAAGGATAAAAACTCGAAATATTGCACTAGAAGTTTTAATAAAGTAGAATGCAACTATCCCACACTAAAAAAAGAAATCCTTGCAGTCATAAGGGGAATTAAAATGCTCTTAATCTTTTTACACCTGAAACCATTTCTTATTCGAACTAATTGCAAAGAAATACTTGGTTCCGTGAAAAAGAATAACCAAACATGCAAGCACAAGGGTGGCTCTTGCATTGGCAATTATAGCTTAACCAATTTTCTTTCTCTATTGAACATATACATAGATCAAAGAATTCTCTAGCAAATAGTTTAACTAGATAGCTTGCAAATAATGATTATCATAGCAGAATTCCTGTCAAAAAAGGAGGAATCCAAAATGAAATATCATTACTGCTAGAATGAGTTCCTCATTCTAGTAGAATCCTCATGCATGTTTTGGAATTTCATAGAAAAATTAGATCACACTTTGGTCTACTATCTTCTACCTATCTAATAGTATAAATATTTTGCCGTTTAGAGTTATAAATAAATTACCTAAGGTGTCCTTATGATATTTAAGACAAACTAAGTTTTCATGTTCAAGAAAAACGGTTCAATGACAGGTCTGTAGCCTATATCAATTACTATTATAAAAATTCATATGATAATTTGAGAGTCATGGAGTACTACAATTTTCTTTCCTAATAGATCTAGAGTGGGTGGTGTTAGAATCTCAACAAATTCAATCTCTCTAGAGGACCCCATCATGAAAGTATTGGAATATGGAATGATAACTTACCTTATGAAAATCGCAGATCAAAAATACCCATTCTTTTCAAGACTGACTATGTTTCAACAATACGTGTTTAAAAGCATCCATTGGATTCTCACATTCCCTGATTGTCCAACAAAAATTCCATATAACAAAAGTCTTTATGTCAACGTACATTCTGTAGTAATTGATATGAAAATGGAAATGTCAAACCAGGCCATTATATGTTCAATTAATTGATTTAGACGATTTTGATAACCAATGTCAAGAATAATTTCTAGAGTGACGAGAAGTATTTAGTCATCCTACCCTAGCAAGAGCCATTGGGTTTTACAACAATTTATCATTAAATGTGGGCATTGATGAAATAAGGAAAAACAATAATGCATTGCGAAAACACTACTTTCATTTATCACAGTTATTTCAGCAAATACATAAAGGTAGAATGAGCTACTTTAGAGAATGTCTTTCTTTATCTCTTTGATGTTGGAGTTGGAAAATTTTTATCAGAAAAAAGAAAGAAATATGTTCATGAATTATTTGAAAAATTGGATCCAGAGCATCTTCAATTTATTGATGCTTATCTAGATAATGATAAACTAAAAGACATTATTGGAGATGCAGGAAAACAAAATCTCTATATGAATAACTAGTCTTGTTAACATTAAGTGCTCTGAAAAGTTATTACACCATTATTGTACATTTTCAAGTGTCAAGTTAGTAAAATAATGCAATCTACTATAGCCATGTGAGGGAAATTATAGTCACTTGAAAATATCAATATGTACTGTAGCTATTAGGACATTATATATAATTCAAACTCCTCTATAAAAGGAGAAATAGAGTACTGTGAAGGGTCACAGTCATTTGAATATCCTTGAGAAAAAGAGAAGTCGGGAATCTCTATTTCGCTATGCAAACATCTCCAATGATCTTAGGCCCTGTTCTTTTGAGCATTTTGGAGGATTTAACTAACAGCTTACAGCTTCTTATAGCTTCTTATAGCCTTAACATAATTCTTATAACTTTTTACATCTTCTTCCATCTATTTACATCTTCCTACATCTCTTACGTCTTCTTGTATCTTCTTACATCCCATATAGATTTTTGTATAATGTTCATTTATTTTGTTCTAGTAATTACATAAATGTATACATATATTTTTTCATTGCACTACCAATATATAGAATTCGTGAATACCTTATGAATACAACATTTATATAAACATAAAAATAGAATTTAACGACGTAAATTATATTTGAGTTTTAACATGAACAATATATGTTATTATGGACGAAATAAGTGAATATGCTCTTAAAATTATACTACAAAGTTTTTGTTCATGTTTCAGTTTGAATCATAAATGAAAACTATCATACTATATGTAACGAAAGCATTATAGCTATTTCATGTTTAAGGTTATCCATGGCAATTTTGTTGCTGTAATTATACGTTGAACATGTGGTGACCGTTCTAAACTTGGCTTCTTTGCGGAGATTAATATACACTTATTATATAGAATAATAAAATTATGGAGAGTACAACAAGACATGATTATCTCAAGCTATTGCTCCTCTCCTATTTGAGTGATTCTGTTGGCCAATTTAATTTTTCATCTTTTATTTTTTTATTGGAAGGTAAATTGCAGTTTTTGGTTGTCTAATATGTTAGTACAATTTTCCTATTTTAAGCATTATTTTTGAATATTTTAAGGGTTTATTTATAAACTTCCTTGGTAATAATATATTGATCAGACATTTACATTTAAAATTGTTTACTTAAAATAGGATTTCATTTTAAGAGTCGTATTCGATTTTGTGAGAAAATTTTGTTTTTATTTTTCTATTATACTTTGCTCATTGGAAGATCAAATGAATGTAAATATAACAAATCACCTCAAGTGTAAGAAATTTTGATTGAAAAAATTTATAGGGTTTAGCATACTTCATTGTTGTTTAATTACTAGGTTGAAGGTTTATTTTCATTACGTCTATTATTTTAATATTATTATTTCTCATCCTAAAGTTTCATTGTAAAAGAAACAAATTTTGTTTCAATGATATTAGGAAATAATTTGTTTATTGATGGTATCAAATTTGTTTCATAAATATGACTACACGTTGTTTCACAAATCATACATTAAACACCAATAATATGCATACGTGTCTATAAATTAAACTATAAAACTCTTCAACAATTCAACAACTCGTTACATCTATCTTTGTTGCTTCATATAGCTCCTTACATCTATATACAACTTCTTACATCTTCTTACATCTCTTATATTTTCTTACAACTCCTGACAGCTCCTTACAACTTCTTACATTTTCTTACAATTCAAAACTGTATCTTATCGCGAAAAAGAACAGGCTCTTAGTAGTTTAAGTCCATCTCTAATTTTTCCATTTTAATATTTTCACTTTTAAACTTTCAATAAAAGAAGTTTACCAGTAGGGAATGTTATTCGATCGAATCTTATGTCTTAAATATTACAATTTCTTGATCACAGATCCATTGTCCTTAAAAGTATAAAAAAACTTGATTAATGACTATGATCTGAAGTAGAAAACGAAACAGATATGNNNTGGAGCCGATCTAACAAATGTGTGGTTGAAATTAACAATCTCTGTAAAGTAGAAGTTAGAGGAATGACAGAGTTTGACGCCGACTAACTTCAAGTAATGGTAAAAACTCTCTAATTAAGTTTTATTATGTTGTTAAACATGGTGGGCCTATAACCAGATAAAATATAATATTTATTATACAAGTAGTAGATTGTGATAACTAGTACCAGTAAAGTTATTAAAAAAAATTTAATCATCTAAAACAAGCACATTTCTTGAAAAACCCCTAAAAATAGCTTATTTGTATCTTTTACCTAATTATGGGGTCTTTTCATAAGTTCAAAAAAGTTATGGGTCGAATGTGTGAAACAAACAGTGCAAAAGGTATTAAAAAAATTAAAACAATTGTTCGGAAGGTAGCAAAAAATGAAAACATCAGGCCTTAGGGTACTTAAAAATTAGGTCAAGAAAGTGAGATCCACAAGAATCAATGATATGTACGTGAAGGTATTAAGTATCCTATAGTGTAGGGTAGAATATATATTTTTTCTTAAAATGAAAACTAAGTGTTGAAATTTTTTTAAAATAAAAAAGTGGGAAGGTTTACAATGGAATATATTTTGCGGGAAGAAAAACTAATCAAATGTTGCAAACAAAATAAAAAAGAAGTTAAGAAGTTAGTGTCGAATAGAATAAATATTCAGTGTAAAATAGAATTGTGTTCAGTATATGATAATGGTGTGTACTTACAATTGAGTTCGGTGGAGTGTCTATTTTGTCCACCTAGGTTAGACTATGATTTAATTGATATTCGCGTTTACTTTATGAGGATTATTAAAATAGTAACAACTATTAGCCAATTCACACTTTCACCAGTTTTTTCTGGGGGCGGGGCGTGTAAGTTAGCAACACAGATTTTTAGGTAAAAGTGTCGCACAGAATAGCAATTGTGGGATATACTCTTTTAAGTGTAATATTTTTCAAGTTTTGTGATGATTAATAGTATATTTTAGAATGACTTTTAAATTTAAGGATACATGACTAATATTTCATTTAGATGGGACTGTAACAACAGTTACCGCTCAATTAACTATTCGTCACCCTAATTAATTATTGATATTCACCATAAAAGCCTTTGTCTCATGATATAATTTATATGAAACAATGTCCCGCAAGACTTGGTCAACAAAATCTGGGTTTTTCCTTTCCCACAACACCCGTATTAGTAGTAGTTTTGCACAGTTATGTGGTAACCAACTTTTTCTTCGTTTTTTTAAATAGAGATTTTAAGTCAATAAATTTTCCTTGTTGGTTAGTCATTATTTTATTTCATTGTTTGGCTTACTGTAAAATTAACACTCAACATTGAGTTTTGAGGGAATACACTTTAAAATAAGGAGTACTCAGAAAAATTTTTTGATAATATGTTATCATAAGGACTAAGCTCTTTGTATTACATAGACAACTTTGGATATAATTATGGATATATAAGTGTCCCAAAATGAATATGTTTTCAATTTGAAAAAAGAAACAAATGTATTAAAACAAGGATTACTCAGCAAATAACTAAGAGGTTAAATCAAAAAAAAAAAAGATCGAAGAGTACTTGCTATTGAAATACCAACAACTTTAATTGAGATAAATTGAAATGCCAAAAATCAAAAAACACTAAAAATAATGTAGAGGAGGAAAAGTTGAAACGAAGAAAAGGACTAATCACTAATGCACTGAATTAATCACCTCAACCAAAAAAAATCAGTTAGTTGATATTTAGTACAAAAAAATTATGAATTAATTGATTTCGTTACTTTTATAAAAAATTCAAGAATTACTTAATTTGAGGAAGAAGAATTTTAACGAAAAAGTCTAAGAATCCATAGCAACTAGGAAAAAGAAAACCTTGCCTTTGCGTGTTTGTCTTTACAGGACCCTTCCCGTAAACATTTTTATTTAAACATGTTGATCAGTAATGATCACAATTAAGTCCCATAATCACTGAGTGATATGGCAGTTACAATTGGAGATTTACTCAGCATTAATGTGCCATTAATCAACCTTGATCACCCCATTAATTTGCAGATTTTGTTTTGAGGCTTTGTGCCACTCTAAATAGAGGATGTATGGTGGGGTTGCATCATCAGTCTAAGCAACAAATTCTCCCCTGATCTAATACCCTGTTCCTCTCCCTTACATAAACCTAGCCATCTCAGTGGGTTCGGGGTTTGAGTGTGAATTGCTGGTGACTCTAGTAGCCACCATAATCGTGAATAGCAATAAGGTGTAAAGATCCAGACTCATCTTCCGCAACTAAGGTAATCTCTAATTACCTACATCGGTATCAGAACCGACCGACAACCGTGAGTTGTGCCAGTGGACGGAGAGCCCATGGTCAGTCACCTAGTGGGGCAAAGATACTGGATATAGACTGCCGATTAAGAGGACTCGTAAGTCGATCGATTAGTGAGGTACAACGAGGACATTGTGCCCTTCAAGTGAGGGTGATTATACTAAGGAATTCTTCCATGCCCACTCATTTGGATCTTGGGACCTTTATTATTTTTGTCTGCCTATGTGAGAAATCTCACCCCTTCTCTAGGAGGTGTGAGACCATGAATCCTTCCCCCCTTTTCTAAGAGGTACCGGGCCTTTCGCACGAGGAGAGTTACTCCCACTATCCATGGGATGCACATGATCCTAATTGCATGGACTAACTGCATATTCAAGAATGGGAGATTAAAGGCAAACCTCATTCTCAAGTTGATCACCTTAACATTTTGAGATTGTGGATGAATCTCATTCTCCTTAACAGACAAACCTTTGCCATTCCTATCAAATAAGGAAGGTGTACCATCCTTGGTGACCTAATTAGAATTCAACTCCGTCGATACTCCAGTTGAGAGGGTTCTAACATTGAGTCTTGATCAACACCCTAAAATAGATGAGAAAATGGAGGCTCTAATCATGACAGCAACCTTGCAATGGATGACCTTTAGTGGGTTTTTGAGCATGAATTGTTGGTGACTCTGATACCACTATTGGAATATTAACGACATACGATAACCTGGAAGTACAGGATCTCATTGCTCCGTGTTTACTTACGATTTGTTGAATTAGGACTGACAATGGCTGCTAGAGTTACTGTAGATGTCGCGCCCCAAGTCCGACCCCGACTGATGGCTAGGCTAACATGAGAAGAAGGTAGAGAATTAGAGATCATCTATTTCGGATTCTGTAATCCCCAGATTCAAGCTCTAAATCCTTTAAATAGCATTATGCAATTGTAACTATCAATAGGAATTTAATGGGCATGATTAGTACATAATTAACTATTTGTAACTGCCCAATTAATAGTATAATAATGTGAACCTTACACTTGGTTAAAAGCTCCACTTCGGTCACATAGACCATAAGTTACATTTTCTCTCCGAGATGATCTCTTCACGGCTCATACTGGGAATAAAGTGTGCGATTAGAAAGTAATAAATAGTATTGTATTAAGTTACCATCTAGCTAATATGACACTTTTACGAAATACAATACCGTAAATCATCCTCGACGTCACAGTGGCATACACAGTCCCTTTATGCCATATGATATACCAGATGATTAAATACTTAATATAATCGCTCGGGCTAATAAGGTGATGATGGATAGATCTTTTCTTAAACACTCAAGAAATTCCATATCAACTTAACTGCTTTCTTAATGTGTTTT
Source organism: Lophocereus schottii (assembly GCA_002740545.1). NCBI lineage: Eukaryota > Viridiplantae > Streptophyta > Magnoliopsida > Caryophyllales > Cactaceae > Lophocereus > Lophocereus schottii. The sequence goes on along the minus strand of NCQV01077009.1, from coordinate 11,063 downwards.
CGCTGAACGGTATACATCATGGCTCTTAAGAAACACATTAAGGTAGCATCATCTAGCTTCGGCTTCATATCATAGGTTTAAGTTAAAGGGTCATCATCCATAGGGTCACACAGTGACAAGAGATAGGGAAATCAATTGACACTCCATGCACAGGTCGATTTATAAGCACACACCGTATGAAATGTGTGTCATGGGATAACTCCCACTTAGCTGGGTCTTTCACTCTTTATGCCATGCGAATTACCAGTTTAGATTTTCGCCAAGAAAGTCTTAACTTAAGCTACTAGATAAACATACTAAATGTTAACCTTGACACTTAAGATTCGGTTTTTAAGGCTTCAATATGAAGTCTTATTTCATAGTCAACTCCCTCGAGTTTCATTTTAGACTCACTAAGGCGACTATATTCATTTTACTCATACACTTCTAATGTGAGTAATCAATATTACACACCTAGTGCCAATATAATTTAGTCTCATCCTGTCCACTACTGAAGCGTCAAGGTGATTACCTGTGTGACTAGGCTAATTAGAAGCCTGTGACATTTCAATATGCCTAACATACAACAATAAATTATGAGATTTTTTCTCATTTCCAAAAGGAACACGTCCATCACAAGATACATCCAAGCACTAAGCCTTATGAATTGCTAGACTCAACAAATGAGCTTTGAACGTATCACTAGGAATAGGTTTAATCAACGGAACATAACCAGCTTGTTAGCATATATGTATTTATGCGCAACGGCAATGCTTTTTGTCTCTATGGTAATAAGGCACACAATCTGCCCCCATAGTAGATATTGTTGTGCAGTTTTACTTCTTACTGCACCATGACATGGCTCTCCCAATCAGAGTGAAGACATGTCCTGAGGTTGACCCAGACCCATCCGAGTCACCAATCCAATTGCCATTTTGAGGATCCCCTCAACTTGAGGTTTCCTCCTTGATGGAAAAAGATTAAGTTAGCAATACCACGAAGGTAGCGCTTGATTCTCTTGACGACTTGCCAATCAGTAAGTCTTAGATTACTTTGATAATGACTTACCGAACTAAGCACAAGGCAATGTCAGGCCATGTATATAACATGACTTACATTAAGCTTCTCATGGCACTAGCGTTAGGTACATTGTTCATTATCTCCATTTTATCATTTGTTTTAGCACATTGATCAAGACTAAAGGCTAGACCCCTCTTAACTAGAGTATCTACAAGTTTGGAATTATAAATCCAAAATCATTATAAGACGTTTTGATGCATACATCTTGGAACAGTTTTGAATTATTTTCACTCCTAGGACATACCTAATTTCACCTATGTCCTTCATCTCAAAGACATAGCACATCCACTATTAAGCAGCTTCGAACAACTCCAAGTTGGTCCCAGCCAGCAAAATATCATTAGTGTATAGGGTAAGAAACAAACTTCCCCATGTTGAGCTTTTGACATACACATGAATCATGATGGCCTTCTGAAACCAGAGATAAACCAAACGAAATTATAGTTATATGGAATCTAAAGTACCAAAATCTGAAAGATTGCTTAAGATCATATATAGACCTTTTAAGATGGCACACCTTGTCCCCTTGTCCCTTTGATGTAAAATCAATGGCCTAGTCCATATAAATCTGTTCCTCAAGAGTATCATTGAGGAAAGCAGTCTTCACGTCGATTTCAAACATCTCAAAGTTTAAATAGGCAACCAAAGCTAGGAGTAGTCAGGCTTGAACTTACCGTTCAAACCATCTATCCAACATTTTATCTCGAAACTTATTTGGTTTCGATAGGCTTGCTTCAGGATGGAGGATCAACGAGTTATTAAACCTTTTTCTTAAGATTGAGTCCAT